>JAKLMY010000478.1:0-17205 GCA_022814645.1 Ganoderma meredithae | reverse complement strand
TTGAAATATTATTCAGTCACTTTTCACTATCACTTCTAAATCAAATCAGTGATCTTATCGATATTTGCACACGGTGTTTGCCTTGCAAGGCGTCGGTGCCTGATAAGCCGGCAGAGGGGACCTGATAAGTCGGCGGATTCGTCATAAGCCGGGGGGGACTCCTTCCAAGTTAGGCCGCCAACGTCGGAAGCAAACGGCGAGCCCTGATAAGCCGGCGGGGGGTCTATTATAATGTGTTTAAAGCCCTTATAGCCACGGTCCCTCCGGTGATAACGTCGGAAAAGCCGTTAAATCGGACCGAAATCCGTTATACGGGTACGTCGGACATTGTATTATTAAGGGCCGGCTTATAGCACATATGAAGGACACCCCATTGGCTTGCAAGGTCATTTCGGGTACCTTGGAAGGCGCTCATCAGGGACTTTCCTTTTAAGGCGTTCTGGAAATTTCCGACATAGTTGGTGGCCCGCCTTCGCGCCGGACTCGGATATGGGACGGTAGCTTATCATTCCACCCTGTAACTACGTCGCCTTGAGTATACACTCGGTACTAGTATTCTTACGGTGTGCTTAAGCTCCGGTGCTGTCTACGCCCGACAGTAGCCTTTTCAGTTGGTACAAGTACATCCTTACTGACGGCCCTAGTGATTGCCCCTTTCCACACACATGCTTGTGGCCTTCCCTGAGTGTATCTGTCATGCGGGATCGACATCACGATGAGCTCCTCCCAACATCAACTGGCATTCCTTGCCACAGTAGTAGCGTTGCCCGCACTGAGAGCATGCCTTGAGCCCATGAGGCGTGCCACAGTTCGCGCAGGCGGTATTGGCCGGATTGTCCTCCCTCGTCAGGTTAACGCCCTCCTGCAGAAATGTACCGTCGGATCTGTCCAGGTCCGTTTGGGAGATTACAGTACCCTTCTTCATGTCCTTGGGCATCCGTCCGAGCCTGGCGAGCCTGCCCCTCTTGTCGTTGGCCTCGTTTATACCGGCAAACGGCGTGACTAAGGCCTAAGGCGTGAGCGGGGCTTGGACTTGGGCTTGGGATTCGCAGGGACTGGCCCGCACGGCTTGCTCTCGTCCTCAACGACCATCGTCCTCCGTCGGCGAGCAGCGAATGTCTCTCTCCAAGCCCCCCTCCGACATCGAGCTCCAGCAGCCCCCTCGCAAGAGTTCCCCCCCTTCAATCTTCTCCGCCCGCCATGTCCTCCTCGCCTATGCTCTTGGCTGCCTCTCCGCCTCTCTCGTCCCCCACTTCTTCCCCCCACTCGCCTCCTTAATCCCCCCCCTTTCCACAGCCATTTCTCAAACATCCCCCCTTCCACGCCCCGGATCTACCGACATCCATCACTACCCTCCCCCGTCCCCCACCAATGTCCGTCCCCACCTCTTTCCATCCGACGTCGGCTACCCTGGCCCAACTCCCACCGGCGCAGAACCCGCTCTCGTCGCAACCGCTCCGGCCTATCCCATCCATACCGGCGCACCCCATTTGCTTCCCCCACAGATCCTAGCAGACCACACTCATTCACACCCCAACTTCGACATATTCTCCCACTGGGGAAACCTCTCTCCCTGGTTCTCAGTCCCCCCTCCCCTCTTCGGCGTAAATTCTACTCTAGATCCTCCCCGTGGTTGCCGCATCACCGCCCTCCACCTCCTTCACCGTCATGGTGCTCGCTATCCTACTGGTTCCGCTTCCTACGGAGGTCCCGCAAATTTCTCCGCTCGCCTACAATCCGCTCCTCCCTTTTGGACCGCACACGGCCACTTGGACTTCCTCAATGATTGGTGTGTTTCATGCCCCTCATCATCGTCTCCTCTTCAACCTTTTATTTCACAGGACATACAAACTCGGAGAGGAAATCCTTACTCCCTTTGGCCGTCAGCAACTCTGTGAGCTCTCCTCGCTACTTCTTTAGGTCTTTCTCATCGCCTTCTTCCCCCAATCTTCCAGTCGATCTTGGCGTTTCCATGAGGATCAAATACGGTTTCCTCCTCCGCAACTTCACTGCTGCCAACTCCCTCCCCGTCTTCCGTACCGAGTCTCAGGACCGAATGCTGTCCTCCGCCCTCAACTTTGCTCTCGGCTTCTTCGGCCCCAAACTCGAGGGCCAGTATGAACAGCTCATCACCATTGAAGCTCAAGGTTTCAACAACACCCTCGTCCCTTCCAAGACTTGCCCCAATGCCCAGAGTAAGACTCGCGGCGAGCGTGCTCTTCCTTACGTCCGAGAATGGGCCGAAATCTATCTCCGAGACGCACGCGTTCGTCTCAACTCCCAAATCGAAGGTATTGAACTGTCCATCGAAGATGTCTATACCATGCAACAGCTTTGTCCCTATGAGGTTCGTTTCCAATCTCATCCTATGTTCGTCGTTCATTCACGACTCCCTCCAGACGATCGCATTGGGTTATTCCAAGTTCTGCGAGCTGTTTACAGAAGAGGACTGGAGAGGGTTCGACTATGCGTACGTCTTCTCTTTCTCATGGCGACTTTCGGCCTGACGCTACTTCCCAGCGTCGACCTCAACTTTTGGTATAATTCCGCTTTTGGCTCCCCTACTGCCCGTGCACTGGGAGTTGGATACATCCAAGAGCTCGTTTCCAGGCTCACCAATACCCGGATTTCCGTTCACAACTCCTCAACCAATGCAACGATCAATGACAACCCTTCCACGTTCCCTCTCGGCCAAAGCATTTACGTTGATGCAACGCATGACACAGTGATCCTCAACGGTCCGTCTTTTTTGCCCCCTTCTTCCACGTCCACGTATTGACCGCGATGAAACTACTTCAGTCTTGACGACCCTCAATCTTTCAAATTTTGCCACAGACGGGCCCCTTCCTTCAGACCACATCCCCGTCAACCGCTCCTTCAAGACTTCGCATCTTGCACCTTTCGCGTCCAACGTGCAGTTCCAACGTATGTGTCCCCCTCGGCTCCCATGTAGTTCTCCATATAACGTGTTCCTTCCTCAGTCCTCTCCTGCGATTCGTGGCCAGAGCCCCAGATCCGCATCGTCATCAACGATGGCGTTACCTCTTTGGGCAGCGTACGCGGTTGCCCCACAGATGACGCTCACGGGTTGTGCCCAGTATCTGCGTTTGTGGTGGCCCAGCGCGAAACAATCCAGAAGACCGATTGGGCATGGGCATGCCATGGGGATTGGGACGTCCCGGCTGGCTATGGCTGGAATACCACAACCGGCGAGCCCCCAGCGAAGAATAGAACCGATGGGAGTTTGTAGTCCTCGGACAGCTGCAAGGCTTCTTGGCGTAACCTTTCCCGGTCCTTCGCCTTCTTATCGTTTGACACACCGTCCGGTCGAAAGGAGCGCGACTTCTCTCGATGTTTTCATGCAACTTTGAGTTAGCCCCAACCAATTTCTCCGCCGTTCCTAGATTTCATTCTAGAAGCTCGACAGTATCGTCAGTACTTCCGCTCGCATTCACCTCTAGCTAGCCTATTCACCATACATGTTGTGTATCCCTCCATCGTTGATTGACTGTTATCTCACTCCACGATACCTGGCTGGATCCCCCATATCGTGGTCAAGTTTGTAAACCGTGCTCTGTATCGATACTATAGAACCATTCCCGTTCGGCTTGCTACTGTTATTTATTACAATAGATGCCACTGACACCCCGAAACCAAGGACCGACGTACAACTCTAAGTAATAATAAAAAATAACTGAATATTCTCAGTGTAGAAAGCAATGGGAGAATGCTACTAGTGCCGAAAGGCTTAGGGCGCGTGCAATCTCGCCCCCGTGGCGGTGTATCAGACCTCAGCCCGCGATGTACCAACCCCGTTCGAGATACATAGCCTGTAGGTGGTTCAGTCCTGCGTTCAGCACTCCGGAGACGATACAAGAATATCATTGTGGTATACTACTGTAGTATGTACCAGTTGAAAACGCGTCGAGATCTAGCGACCCGGAGCGGTTCTAATACGTATGGAAGTCGTAAATACTCGTATCGTACCACCGGCCAGCTTGCATGTCTGGACGATGGGTAGCGTAATGTAGTTCTACGGAGCATCAAACTAGACTGCTTCCCCTCGCACATCAGTCAGCGTCAATATTACATTACGCAGTGAACTTCTTCGAGGAGTGCAACACTTCCAGGTCTGAACGTATGCAAATAAGATGATGAGGAAGGAAACGACTCGCGAGAGGCAAGTGCAAATATGAAATGGTATGGTGGATAGACAAGGAAGCATGAAGAATATTGTGTTCAAGCGGAGCCGCCGATGTACTCGAGAGCCTTGAAGAACGCCCAGATACATCCGCCGGAGATGATGGGCAGCGTCAGGTTGTCATCGAGGGAGCCAAGATCTGAGAAGACGTCAGGAGGGTGTCATGAGGACGGAGATGGTTATGAGCCGTACCGAGTGCCTCAGCAGTGCCCGATATCAGACCGCTCACGACGCCGAGCAACGACAATCCTGCCCACCTTCCAACGGGAATGGCTAGATTCTGCATCCAACGTACACCTTGCTTCATAGCCACCGCTGCGGCCTCGGGGAGCACGCTGTAGGTGGGAGCGAGGGCGTCGGTGGAAGGGAACTGGATCAACAGCTGCGCGTCACGGACAGGGTAAAAGAAGCCCCAAAAGCCGACAGCTATGGCCGCGCCTGTAATTGAGCCTGCGAGGAAACCGGCAAGGGACTTGCGGGGGGCGAGCGGGAGACGGAAGAAAGGAACATAGGGAATAAGGGGGAGGGAGCGCGGAAGAGGGGGAGTGTAGGCACCCCAGAGGCGACCGATTGTAGATGCGGCTGTGTCGGCCCAAGAAAGGCTGAAAAGGATCAGTTGAAGGCGTGCTGGGCAAGAGGGTCGAAGAAATGGGCATACATGAGGATCGAGACTGTGGCAATATCAAGAGGGTATAGAGAAAGAACAAAAATAACGCCGATGATGTACCAGACCACTCCGTTTACGGCTTTCTGAATACGAAAAAAGTATGAGCAAGTGGGGGACAGGAGACAAAATAACTGAGGGACGGACCTTCTCCGATTCTCGCATTAGAAAGCCTAAGACACGTTCGTACAACCGCTCGAAGCGTTGGGAGTTGAATCTGAGAATGTCTGCAGGGACGATGATGGCAAGAGCGAGGCTGAGGACGAATACAACGGCGCGAGAATTGCCATTGGAAGCGTAGAGATACAAGGTAAGAAAGCCTGTGGGAGTTAATGAGGGATGGTGCAGAACGGGAGTCACGCGAGGGAAGAAAACATACCAATGGATGAATGGAGGGTCTTCCTGGGGATTTCCCAGTCGATAGGGGGGCGAGGGGATTTTTGGGCGGTGCGGTTTGCGAGGAGTTGGGCGGAGGGAATGACGGAGGTGGTACGGGGCTTCTTCCTATGGCGAATGGCGGCACCGTTGAGAGCCCGATTGGAAGAATGAGGGGGAGGGCTGCGAGAGTCGCGGTGAGAAGGGGAGTCAGGGAGGTCGACGCTCATCTGGCGAGGAGGGACGCTCCTGCGAGAGGCGGCGGAGGGGGAACGTGGTTTGGAGCCCGAGACAAAAGGGATTTTGGAAGATGAGCCGAGTCCGATGCGTGCAGGGTCGTGGGGGAGGCCAAGAGTGAAGGCGTCGTTAGCGGGGAGCGTCATGGCGTCGTCTCTAGAGCATGAAAGGGGACAGGGCGGGGAGCGGGGAGGAGGAGGAGGAGGAGGAGGGAGAGAGCGACGGGGACGAAGATGGGGAGGACGAGGGCGAGACTCAAACAGGACCCCGCCGCCGCGCCACGTGGCCTCGCACTCGACCCGCGCCCTCTCCAAGCGGCTGCCTCCCGCCGCCCGCGAGTGGACGCATACGCTCTCCTCAGCCCCAGCCGGCCCCACCCCAGGCAGCACTTGGCACTCCGCAGAACAGCAACGCACACTTGAGCCTCCAGATTATGCCAATATACACTATGCTATCCTGATCACAAGCGCCAGTACTCGCACACTCATCTCCGCGTCCTCGCCTCACACAACGCTCCCCCATCCCGACCCTCGTCCGCCAGAGCCCGCTCAGGGCACATGTCGACCACTCACTCTGCCGCCGCCGTCTCCGACGAATCCTGCTCCATCGCCACTTGCTCCTCTGGATCGAGCCAGCTCTCTTCCACCGTCGCCCGCACCCTCCGCACGTACTCCTTCATGTTCTCCCGGTACAACTGCGCAGCCTCTGCGTTTGCAGGACTGTTCGGGTTCGGATCGTGCAGCAGCGACTGGATGGACGTCAGGATCGCCGCCACATCGTATGTCGGCGACCATCGGTTCTGGAGGATATCCAAGCACAGCTCTCCGTTGGCGTATACGTTGGGGTGGAACATCCGCGACAAGAACTTGACTGTCGGCGGCTTGTTGGGGTATGACTCGTCGAATGTCAACAGCAGTTTGAATGTTCCGTCTTCAAATGGTGTATCCGCTGTGCCATCCGCCACCCGTCCGTTAGCGCCACCTCAACCGCAACCACCAGCCCGAAGCAGACGCAGCGCCAAGCAAGAGCATACTACTTACCTGGCCCAAATATGACCGCATTCCACAGCATGATGTTGTCAGGGCATGGGCTGCCTGAGATCCCGCCTGGTGGGTCCGTTGAGAGCCGCTTGAAGTCGCGAATGAGGCGGCGGCGGCAGTTGGTCGACTGCGGACCCTGTCAGCATTAGCATACAGCGGAAGCAACGTTGTGCGAACCATAGTGAAAGATGTAGCGATGGAGAATGGGACGGATGGTGGTCGGGAACAGAGATGGTCGTGGTCGAGGGTTAACTTGCAGTGGCTTCTGGCGCTTGTTCTGACTGTGTCAACACTCCGCCGCCACCATCCGGACCTCCGACCCCGACTGCTCTCCCTCCCAGTGTGGCCACCCTCTGAGTATCGCCAAAATAATGCCACCGCCCGAGGCTTTCGACGTTGCATAAACATGGATATGGTACAACGTGCAGTGCATCGAGGTCAACCGACTGCAACTACATCCCTACCGCCCGCTGCGCTGAGCGCTTCCGGAGAGGGGGCACCTCGACCCACACCTCGCGGAACGCAGAACCGTAGCAGTACTTTGGCGTCTTCGCGCCCGACAGATGGAGCCTGCGGGTGCGATAAATGGGCTCCCCGGTCTGCTTGTTGAATCGCGATTTCTTGTTGTCACACCTCCCCGGATGCGCGTTCCCAATCCACTCGAACTCGCCTGGCGCGACTCCCTTGATGTCGTTGAGATGCGCGTAGTACTCGCCTTCGTCGACTTCCTCGAACCTTAGCCTTCCGTCCTCCAGGCGCTCAAGAAGCTCCCACAACTCGGCCTTGCAAAGGTAACTGAGGTTTTGGAACAAGATGTGGCCGGGCCAACCAGGTAGCGCCAACCGCCACTTCTTGAACACATAGTCGTGAAACCCTCTTGGGGTGTACCACATACTTGCGCGTCGGTACCCTGTCTTGCGGACTGCAGCGTCAGCCAACGTTAGTGAGTTTAAGCATGGGGCATCAGCGAGGAAGAGGGGCTCGCACCAATCCGTTCCTTGAATCCTACCCGGAGTCTTGAAAGAAGGACATGTGTCTCTCCACCTGCGAATCCGCTCTTCGCATCGTCGGGCCTGCCCACCCTTCTTCTTCCACCGCGCGCCATGCTGAAGGAAAGAGTCGTCATCAGTCGCCTACGTTTGTAGAATCGCAACGGGCTGTACATACGTTTCGAACAGGGCCCCGAGATGAGTGTATTCAAGGTACGCAGCTGAGGTGGTATATGGCCGAACGAAGACACCGTCAACGACGATGACTTTTACCCATGTCCCTTGTCATCTTATAGAGTTCGCAACCAGTCTCAAATTCCAGTTCGCCGTGCTGGGTGTCTACCATTTTGTGATCGAGCTATTTGCCAACAGCTGATCCACTACGGTCGAACCTGATATGTGCTTCGCTGACGGGCGGGATACTAATGTGGACATGGCGTCGGGGGCAACTATGCTGCAAACACTTCTCTTTACGTATTTCAGGGGTACTGGGCTGAGCGCTCGCGGAAAAAGGCAAAGACTCACAGTGTTCTTCTTCCTCGGAGGTAGCTAACAAGCAGAGTCGAAGTCTGGGTCCGGCAAATAGGTCTATCCCAGTTGATCTTCTTCTCCCCCGAGGATCAGAGCCTAGCAACGCGACGCTCCACATCTGCTTCGAACACACAAATTGGGATCTGGGGTATCCAAAATGGATGACGGAGAAGCACAATACATTGGATTAATGATGTCGTAGTACTCGGGCAAGCCGCAGAGTTAACACAAAAGCAACCGCTGCAGAGAGTCCACCAACACTGAACAAATTGACGGCGACATGAGCATAAACATTCTCCCAATGTATGCCAGTCTGAGCACTCACCGATAAATGATAGCATAAGAGTTCGGTCCACTCCCTTGGACAAGGGCCTCGCTTCGCGCAACAGAAGGCGAACTTTCTATAGAAGGGGAGGCTGTTATCGACGATGACGGGCCGGTTGTAGCGCTGGGCTGTCTACTGGTTGGGTCGAGTAACGCGAAGATGATGGAGGCCAGTCCAGTCATGATAAACTGGGGGATGACGATAAAGATATTGTGGATCCCAATAATGATTCCTGCTTTGTCCGCCAACCCCGAGTCTGCATTACCTTTGGCAGCGTTATGATCATGCACGGTGTCAGAATCAGATGTAGCGAGAGAGTGCATGTCAGCGTGACTTGCACGCGCAGCAGCATTTTGAAGGAACGTATGCGACGCTCCTTCGTCATTGCTTTCTCTGCTTGGGGTCCGTCGATGAGGCATCTGATGGTTTTCATTAGTCATGCGAAGGCTCGAGGGCGCGTCGGAAGAGAACAAACGGACATTTTGCTCCATGGCAAGCGATCGACGCGAGCCAACCTCTCGATCATCCACTGTCTGTGCAGTAGTGGGGGCCGTATACAACTGATCTGGAGAGTCATCTTCGTCCTCCGAGCTAACGAGGAATTGTCGCTCTTGGTCATCACCCTGCAGCGCAATCGAACCCGAATGTCTGCGGGTGCGGGTGTCGTTCAAAACAATCCCCGTTTCCTCCTCATCCGATGAACCTTCAGTAAGGATCGCCTCTGCTAGCTGGGGGTCCTGTAAGTTCAAGAAGGTAATGCGGTATGATGACAAGCTCTACGCACCAAGGAGAAGGGAGCCCATTGCGTGATAGACCACGAAAAGCCTGTGAGGGTGGTGAAGAACGTCGCACCCTTGACGCTTGTGTAGAAGCTATGACAGCGTCAAGATCCTCTCCGTTCGTAGTGAAGGTGTGGTTTACTGACAAGGTTGCGAACATGGAGAGGGCAAAGATAAGATGACTCACAGCCCAAAGGGCGGCAAGGCTGATCCTCGAACGGTCGTAGAACTGCAACCAAACGCTCTTCCTAGCCTGGGCTAACTTGCGCTCAAATAGTCGGCGTGATCTTGCAGACTCAGCAACGATGAACGGAAGAAAGATGTTGCCAGCGAAACTGACGATGGCAGAGTAGAATAGTGCACGTGTACCAAGCCGTGTCGCCTCGGCGTCGAGATCAGGATCAGATGGTGGGAGGTCTGACGACACTTTATGGAGGTCGCCAATGAAAGCGGTTGTATAGAACAGTACAGGGAACCAGCCAACCCAGGAGCTACACGTTGGTCAACAGTGGTCTCAAGCAATGTTGGTGATAACTTACAAAAACTGAATCAGACACTAGACGCCGCTGTGAGCAACTGTTATGCCGATTGAGGTAAAACACAAGCGAATACGTACAATCTGGCGGATGACGGGAGGAAGGGAGAAGGCATTGTCCCAAATATCTCGGAGTTCGTTGGCGAAGGACTTGTGTGAATTTCTGGTTCATAGTTAGCATGGGAGCTCAATTCGGAACGTGTCATGAAGGACCTGCTGGAGACGACGATCTTCTCCTTTGTACAAAAGGCTGTAACAGCATGCGTGGTGAGGAGTAGGAAAGACCCAACGACGGCAAGAACTTCGAGTTCGGTGTTACCGAGAAAGGGGAAGATGGCAGTCATGTCAATGTTCCCTCTGAAGAATTGGTGAATAGAGACTGGACAGCGAGATTGCAGAAGGGACGTACATAAAATAACCTGCAACGCTGCCGAAACCGAGCATGCGAGCAGCCCAGGCATTGGCATCTGCCTGGTCGGCGGAGGGAAGAGTATCAACGATGAGGGCGCGGTCGACCGCCTGAACTAGAGAAGGGGGATGAGGACGGTGAGGTGAAAGGGGAAGGGGGAGTCGGTGCATACCGGCGTTGATGGAGAAGTCGATGGTGAAGAGAGCGAGAATGGCGAGCCAAATGGTGAGGACATTGTTCTGTGGGGGATGAGTGTAAGGGAGATTGAAGTGGAAGAGGAGTGTAGAGAGAGAGGTGGGCGGAGGTAGAAAGCTCACCAGGGCGGAAGCTGATGAGGAAAATAGGGAGGCAAAGGGGCGAGTGAAGCCGAGGAGCAGCATCGCGAGGGTACAGAGAAAGGAACCGACGATCATGTACGGTCTACGACGACCGAAGCGGGATTTTGAGTTGTCAGCAAGGACACCTAATGAAAAGTGAGGATGGAAGCGGGGAGAAGGAGGGAGGGAGGATGACGGACCTATGAGAGGTTGGACGAGGAGGCCGGATATTGGACCGGCAAGGAAGACCATGGCGACGGCGGCCTTTGTGAGTCCGAGAGACAAGAGATATGGGGTGCCTGTTGGATCCAAAAAGGATGAGAGGGTGGAGATGAGAGTGAAGAGTGGAATGGAGAGGACTAACCATAGGACATCTCAACGGACCAGAATACTTGGACGCCGAGGAGGCCTATTGTGATGGCGGGCAACTGGGCCCATCTGGGGCCTATTATTCTAGATATGCCTGCGAGGCGGGACTCTTGAGGGAGGCCTGCTTGCTCTGTGAGGGGAAGGGCGGAGAAGCCGGTCATAGTGGCATTGGGGAGGAAGGGTCGGAGGTGCCAGTGGAGAGTAGAGGAAGAAGCAACGGCAGCTAGCTCCTGCACAGGAAGCAGAGAGGACGGTCGAACAGTCCGGGTCTGTTCAGGTCGAGGGCCGTGGACGGACTCGCGCAAGCTGGGTCCTGTGCGCGGTAAGTGCCAAGTACTAGTCTTTTTTTTTTTATTTTTTTTATGATCTCGTGTATTGGCAGTATCTACGTATACAGGTTTGCTTCTCTTCTGTAACATTGACAGCGCACACGGCCAAGTACTAGTCGAAGTTGCAACCCATGCAAAAACCCATGCCAGCAACTACGACTAGCGCCACGCTCGCAGTCCGCGGGGTCTTGTCCACGTGCGCACCTCAGCCCTCCTCACGTGCAACGTATTTCGGAACGAGCGAATGCCGACTCCGAGGCGCGGGGACAGACGCCGGGGTCCGTTTTGGGCCCGAGGCGTCCGACGCGGACGCGGAGCAGTTTATTAAGTAGCTGCATCCTGCCTTTGGCTGCACGTCCACCGGTGGCTGCAGGTCCTCGACGTCGCTCACAGTGGGCTCGCTCTTGCCCTGCATTGCGCTCTGACCTTGTCTCGACCTGCGACTGACGTCGCCTCGCACAATGCTCTCCCGCTGCAGAATTCGGCCACCCACCCTCATCCGCGCCTTCCACTCCACCGCCCTTGCACGACGCGAGCTCTTCGATCCCTCTAGCGTCGAACGCGCTACAGATGACGTCGACGTCTGCATCGTCGGCGCAGGACCTGCAGGCCTCAGTGCTGCCATTCGCCTCAAGCAGCTCGAGCAGCAGAATCCTAATCGTCGTCCTCTCCGCGTCGTAGTTCTGGAGAAGGGCTCCGAAGTAGGTCAGTATTCCCTTCACGCCCTCCCCTTCCCCGCTCACTCCCTTCCAAGGCTCTCATATCCTTTCCGGCGCCGTCATTGAGCCCCGCGCTCTCGACGAGCTCCTCCCAGACTGGCAATCCCGCGATGACCATCCCCTCAAACAGCCCACGACCTCTGTCACCATGCGCTACTTCACCAAGAACACCTCATTTCCCATCCCCCAACCTCCACAAATGGCCAAGCTCGGCACATACGTCACCTCTCTCTCCCAACTCACCGCCTGGCTCGGCTCCATTGCTGACGAATTGGGCGTCGAGGTCTATCCTGGCTTTGCAGGCGCTGGTCTCGTCTACTCTCCTCGTCTCCCAGGCGTCCTTGGTGTCCGTACCAATGAGGTCGGTCTGGATCGTCAAGGTCGCATGAAGGACTCTTTCGAGCCCGGTATGGAGTTCCGTGCTCGTGTCACCCTCCTCGCCGAAGGCGCACACGGTTCCCTCTCCAAAGAGGCCATCAGACGCTTCAATCTACGAAATGGCCGCGACCCACAAACCTATGGCCTTGGTCTCAAGGAAGTCTGGCGCGTCGATCCCATGAAACACCAACCAGGAAAAGTCGTCCATTCCATCGGTTGGCCCCTTGACTATCAAACTTATGGAGGGGCATGGGTCTACCACATGGCCGATGGTCTCGTCTCCCTCGGCCTCGTCGTTGGACTTGACTACCAGAATCCGTATCTCAGTCCCTATAGGGAACTCCAGGTACACAGTCCAATCTCCGTTCAATCCTCTCCTTTGCTCTACTCACTGCCTCGTCCATTAGCGCATGAAGCACCATCCTTACTACCGTGATCTCCTCTCAGGGGTCTCCACTCGTATCGCTTACGGTGCGCGCGTGTTGAACGAAGGCGGTCTTCAATCTCTCCCACGGCTCAACTTCCCTGGAGGTGCCCTCATCGGCTGTTCTGCAGGTTTCGTGAACGTCGCTAAAATCAAGGGCACCCACAACGCCATGAAGAGTGGCATGCTTGCTGGTGAGGCCGCGTATGATGCACTCGAGTCCCAAGCTCCCTCTCAGGATACCCCCACGGACATGAGCGCGTATGACGAGGCCCTCCGCAAATCGTGGGTCTACGACGATCTCTACGAGGTTCGTAACCTCCGCCCTTCATTCAACACGCCCTTCGGCCTGTGGGGTGGTGTGGCCTACTCCGGTGTCGATACCTTATTCCTCAAGGGTCGCACTCCTTGGACGTTCCGCAATAGGTCGGGCAAGGACGATGCTGCCCATACTCTCTCTTCCAGAGAGTGCGAGCCCATCAACTATCCACCATTTGAACCTCCTCTGTCGACTGATCTTCTGACGAGTGTAACCCTAACCGGCACGAACCACGCGGAGGACCAGCCGGTGCACCTTCGCGTCAGGCGCTACCTTTCAGGAGATGGACCTATCAAAGCTAAGGGTAGTGAGCCATCAGAGGGCCTCAAAACTGAGGCATGGACAGAAAACGCGGACATCAGGCGGGAACATGTTCGCATAAATGTGGGCGAATACGCTGGCCTCCTTGGCCGGGGCTGTCCAGCGCAGGTATATGAGTACGTGGAAGATGAGAACGTGGATACTGCTGCGGAACCCGAGGCCGCTGGATGGGAAGGGAAGAAACTCGTCATCAACTCACAGAACTGTATTCATTGCAAGTTTTGCGATGTCAAAGTGCCCACTCAAGATATTACCTGGACTGTCCCTGAGGGCGGTGGAGGTCCCAAGTACAGTAAGCATTTGTCTTCTCGCGTTAAGCTCATTGTTAAGACCTTCCACAGCTGTCACGTAGATTTTCCTCCAGAATCATCCTGTGTAGTCCCCGGAACAGACTGTATCAATATTTCTTACTCACCAAGCCCTCGCTACCTATCCATCTTATGCATCCTTATCTGGTAGACTAAGCGGGAGGAAAATTTTCCCATGCTGACCAGTGAACTGCTTCAGTTTGAATTATTTCACCGCTCAGATGGTATGGGAGGGTTTTCGCCCAATACGTCTTCGTGGACGTCTCTGGGCCGCGCCGACGATTTGCGCAATCACTGGTTGACAAGATTGACTTCCTGAAGATGTTGTTAGTTGAAGTCAATCCATGCATTGAATTTGTAATACTGATGATGATCTGTTCATGACCCAGTTTTACACCTCCGGGTGGTCAACAGTTTGGTGGATAGCTTCTGGGCATCTAGGTCAGCAGCAGAACAGAGCACGTGTTGATGAGAATGATGCAGCGCGGAGCTTATACTATTAGTATCATGGAACCAGTGTTGCAATTATGAGCTTTAATCTTGAATGTCTCATCCCCCTCTCAGTTGACTGATGAAATTTGAGAGGATGTAAAGGTGTCATTGATGAACCATTTACCAAGCCAAACAAAAACAAATGAGGCTGCAATGGATATTGCTCAGGCTATGAGGCCTAGTGAGAACATTCAACATGCAGGGCATGCAGAGATTTACAATGACTGACATCAATCTAAATACATTGCCCCTCTAGAGTCCAGGCAGACCTGGCCATTGCTCCTAGTATCAAGTATCTGCTTAAAGAACCTGAGATAGAGTGTGTTGGTTATATGACTGTCCTCCCCCACACAACAAGGTCATTATCATCTGTCTTGGGAGACAAACTGTGTCGTGGTTATAGCATGCAGCAGATGGGCTTTAGCACTATGCTGCGATCCTGCTCAGTTGTGGTTGTCCCAGTACTTACTACAGTCATCAATCACCCAAAGTAATGCTCAAATCAAATTTTCGCATTTTCTCAGTCAATTCTTAAGCTATTGCTACAGTTCTGGTATCGTACAGTAGCTATATCTATTGTTGATATCTCAGGATCAAATTCATATTATTTTCAAAACCAAGATGAGCATGAAGACCACAATTCCCAGTAGGCACCTAAACTCATCTCAATGTAACACTTCAGCCTCAGTCCTGCCGCCAAGCTCTCTCAGTCAGGGAAACACTTTTAGATAGTCAAAAATAGTTGTGCATGAATTAAAATATGTTTTATCCTAAAGAGTTGGGATTTGGACAATGTATGAAGAAAGTATTCATAGGTATTGAGCATAATGCAAAGTAGACAAATCAGCCTATATTTACGGCAAGATTTCTGAGGTTTGCGTCAGTGGTGTGAGCCGAGATTTTGCAGGCAGATGAACTATACCACGCAAAATATGGTGCAAAGAATGAAGCAGAAAGCTTGTTGTGTTATGAAGATACAGGCAAAACATTACATCAGACAGGGGTATTACATCAGCTGGTTGATAACTGTACTACAAGTCTGTTGGAACATGGATTTTGGGCAAGTGAGCACTTGCTCACTGGCAGTTTCTGACATATGATACAATACACAATTGTATGTTTTTGTACTCATCTGTTTGCCTCTGTACCATGACAACTAGTACAAGATGACTAAAGTGTTCAGCCATACACAGCAGGCTGCAGTTTGTAGATAGATAGATAACTATTACAACTGACCATCAAGTAAGATTGGAGAGGAGGCTTATAAGATGAGCAGGGGCATCAGCAAGTGCTTGTGCAGTGAGAGCAGAGCAAAGCTTGACAGTCAGGCTAGAGACAAGATGTATTGAGTGAACTATCTAGTGAGTAAAAATACAGCAAGGCTTACCTGGAGACAAAAGGTCAAAACTGAGGTCTCCAGGCAGTGAAGTACAGGTCTTAAGTACATGTATGCAACAATGGAAACTGGAAACAATAGGTAACTATAGGCAGAAGAATCAGGGAAAAGAACAATAGTACATAAAACAACAATGCTAGTAGAAAATAGGACTACAAGGACTATTGTACTAGAGCACTATCATGAATAGGCATTATGAACTATATATATAGTGCCAGCCAAGGGTTAGGGTTAGGGTGGTGGTGCGAACAAGCGAGCACTGAGGTGAAGTTGGCAGACAGGCGGTGGGTAAAGAACCCTACTGCAGCCTATTTCATCTATTTATAAGACTTATCAGTGCCATGTTGGTAATCACTTCATGATCTACCAAGTATGCATGTGACGTTGACTAATTACACCAATTGGACTTGGGTGACTTAATTACACTTATGGTTTTCAGGCTGGCAGAGTATCGTGCTCCACTGATGAGGACTTAATCTGTCAATAACACTCCAGCGATCACAAGACCAACACACTCACATGTTCCATCTCGTGACGAGGCGTGTGCAGCATGTGTTCACTGACCAAAGACGTGTACAGCGTAAGCTAGGTGCCAATGGGCCACACGTTTCTTTCCTTCTTTAGTTAAGTAAGCACTTACTAACACTGACCAACAAAGCACGTGTGCATTAGACGCACGTCTTACTAATGATTACCTTGCATTAGGGTTCAGGTTAGGGTTAGGGTTAGGGTGTTAGTGCAGTTTAGGGTTGGTTAGGGTTAGCTAAACTGACAGATTAGTCATAAGCTTTATACGACTAAGTATGAATCTACATACAGTTAGAGTTAGGGTTAGACTGCTATACCGGAGCCATTGAGAGGCTCCATATGAAGATCAGTAATTAAGCCTAGATCACTACAAAACAAGTAAGTAGGACTACACTTCGAGTGAGTTAACAAATAGATTGAATGGGAATGCTATTTCCATAACATAGACTACAATCACCCTTAAGTCCGGTCTTGCCCACAGCTCAATATGCCTGTGGGCAGCACAGCTTGGTGGTTAACACCACTTTTTAACCCTTATTCAAATAAAACACATCAAGTGGCTGTATCTGCAGCTTACGCAGGCCAGACACAGTGGAGTAGTTAGGGTTATGTGAAGATCTCAGCCCTCCATCCCTAGGGATGAAATAACCTCTAATCTAGGGTTCCACCCTACTGTGCAACACTAAGTGATCAGCTAGCTAGTGTTAAGCTCACAGACCTAGGAAGAGAAAAAGTAGTACTAGCTTAGTACAAAGACAAGAGCAGCTGAAATAAGATAGAATAAGTAAGGAAGAAGACAAGTATTAGTAGCAAAGAAGCTGTGGTGTAAGAAGGCTTATATATACGGCCAGAGCCAGTCAGACAGATAAGGGTAAGGCAGGCCATATCATACAAAGGAGAGCAGGGGCCAGACTGGAGGTATCTGTCTTGGACGGACACCTAGGTACAAGGGTGTGTGCTAGTAGGCGCTGGTGGTTGTGGCTGTGGTCAGAGCAGGGCAAGTAGTGTAGGTGTCTGTCCTGGATGGATAGGTTAGGTAGAGGGCCTGCCTATGCTGCAACAGTATGCCGACTGGTTGGGGCTGTTGCGAAGTACATATTATTTAAAGAGGCTGCTATACATGTTATTAATAAGTGTACAAGCTGGTTGTCGAAACTCCTTACCTGGGTGTATTATTGGTATACTAGGTTTTATATGGTGATGCTTTAACCTGTTAGTTA
>JAKLMY010000477.1:0-17389 GCA_022814645.1 Ganoderma meredithae | reverse complement strand
GGCACGCAAACCGGTGGATCTCCGTCTCCCCGTCCACGCGCGCCTGCAGCGTGGCGACCCTGTCCACGCGTTTGGGCGGGGGAGTGAAGACGAGCCACGGAACTGGACTGCCGTATGGACCTGCGGGTTGGACTGCAGTGGTGAGTTCGCATGCGCATATATACCCGAAGACAAGTCTCACTGACATTCTGGATGACGTGGGGATACCTCTCGTTTGGATTTGAGAGCATGCACCAGGTCTTGTGCAAGCAGCCGCGGCGCCCCCGCGCAGCTCAAGCGTGTTTGGCTCGCTGATGCACACCTTGGAAGAGAGACCGCCTGCGGGGCTTGTTGAGGATGAGATCGGTGGGCGAGGAGGTGACTTCCTGGACGCGTAGGACTCCATTAGCCCGATGGACTGCGATTTCACATTCTCGAGGTTCGCTGCGAATTCCTTGTCTGAAATACTACCGCACATGCTCCACATATAAGCTGGTGTGATCACGTCGATGCAGCCGACGAAGATTCAGCACCACGCTGGCCAGCCGGATGAAGAGAGGGGATATCGGTGTGGCTTTTGTCTTTTTTTGGGTGCGCGCGTCTTGACAGACTGATTGTGAAGTGTTTTGCGAGGCGGTGGTAGGGAAAAAAGTACCGTACTCTACGAGCTACACAGAAGTCATGTTCACGTGGACAGCCAAGGAGTCCACGATGTCAAGGAGCTTTCCTTCATCCACCGAGGCGTACGATAGGGGATAGCTCAACGTCTTATTGGTGCGCAATGATAGAATGAGAGCGCCTTCAAGCAGAGTGCACGTTCAAGTTTCTGGAGTCAAGGCTGCATTGTGAACAATGTCGGGCTGAATGACATTGTTTGAGTACTACAGCCTGAGGGAAGCGACAACATCATTGGACACATTCGGCGTCTACAACTTCAACAGCACCTTCTACTATCACACCTACAAGGTGAACATGTGCAAAGCGCATAACACCAGTTCCATTGTGCCTGTTACACAATAGAAACACGAATAAGCAGAGGAAATAATCACATATGTCGACATGCGTACCTTCTGGTCCTAAGGCGGCCACTTGGAGAGACTTCAGGCACTACTGCCAGAGTCCTCTGGTACGCGCTTCTTGAGCGGAACCTCGGCATCCAAAAAGTCAAACGTGGCCTTCGAGATCAGACCATCATTGACCATGGCCTCGAGAAGGTCACGCATCCAGGCGCGACAGACGTTGACATAAGACTTGCGGTCAAAACGGACGCTTCTCGCAAGCTGTATAATCCCGCTGGGCACGGGTGAAGCTACCCAGGCTATAGAACGTGTTGTACAACCGAGAAGTTTCGGATTGCGGCTTGATCTGGGGTGTGTGGAAGGCGTATGCACCAACGCCTCCGGTAAGGTGGATGACCTGGGTGCACAGAAAGGAAGATCCGTTCTCCTGAATCACAGCGTTCGTCCAGCGGATGCAGACGTGACGATCCATGTCAGGATCCGGCCGTCTATTGCCGTCAGCCTGAAAAGTGACCTCCTTGATGGTGTAGTCGTCGACGCGGTCAGCGTAGGGGTTGATCCTGTTTGCCAGCAGTTGGCCAGGAATACGACGGGAAGACATATCTGCACAGTAAGAAGTAAAAATTATGACACTAACTCTCTTCAAGGACACACTCACGGATGGCGGTTGAGGAGTTTGGAGTGATAGGAGAGAAAGAGAGCAAGAGACCTTCAGAGAGCGAGGGCTTGATGAATGACGGCTCTATCGAGGAGTTGGGAGGGGACTTTTATAGCCCTCTGCGTAGAGGCCCATGGACTCTGCTTCTCAAGACCGCTCCGGATGCTGGTCAACCTGACTCATCCAAACAAAAGCAGTGAGAATGTTATCAGTACAGGTGTAATCTATGGGAAGAAATACGAAATGGTGCATCGATGCGATATACTTAGCCCTGAACGGCGACCTGAGTGGACGATGTGCTTGGGTGCCGTGCTGAGTGGCACGGGCGCGCCAATGGCACAGTGGATGAAACTTACCTGTTGAAGAACAATAGACCATCTGAAACTGGGATGTTGGATACAAGGTGGAACTCGGAGATGGTAATATGGGGCCATAGCGCCACTCCGACGCAAATAAGGTGCCCTCCATGGCAGTGCCAGTGACCGAACGTCGTACAGCTTAAGCTGATATGACGATCTGAAGTCATGCTCACGATACAAGACGGAGTCAAGGTTTATCGCCCTCTGTGACCATGCATACAAGTTGCGTCTAGAAGCGGACGATGAATGACCTTGTTGAGTGCCAGTGGAGGAAGGATGGCAGCATACAAGGGCCCGCTCCTCAGACTGGTCCGGCAGTCTTACGCAGTCACGGTCGATGATAATCCCATGCGTAAGGAACTTGTCCACTAGGGACCATATTGTGTCGGAACACACAGTCTATGCCTGGACCTGGCTACTAGAGGGCTACAGACTATCTGGTGACAGAATTCTGCGAATGACGGACAATTCGCGCAACTTCTCTGCAGATGTATGCGAACATGCAGATTTGGAAGGGAAGCGCTTGGCGTATATCGCTATCGGAAAGGAACAACGTATCTACTATACCCGTCGAGCTCTGGGGGGCAACAGGCCCAAGATGTGTCCCGCCACTCAGCGCAAAAGGCATAGATCCGGTAATGATGACTGGGCGGCGATGTGTCGATTGGGAGTCGTACTGCTCCTGCCAGCATCCCTGTTGTGAATAATTGAAATATCAGAAAGGCTTCGTTGGAAATACAACTGGATGACTCCCATCTGCATTCCAGATGTGGTGGTTTTGGTTGAGGCAGTGTCGGTTCAATCCATCGGCTCCTGCCGCTCCAAGCGCGGACCATGACCGGCTCGGATAGGAGTCAACTTCCCACGACCGCAACCTGGAACTGCGAGTTCGCCCGCGTCCTGAGGCTGGTTCAGTTTATTATTAACGACCACCCACGTACGATTCCCCCGAAGTCCTCGACCACCTGTGTTGCTCTTCGTCCTTGTGGCTTTGCTCCAGTTCCAAATGATGGTGAATATTTAGACCCCCTTCGTTGGCTCAGTGGCTCATTGGCTCATTTTTTACATGCTCTAGGCCGATGACCTGCTAATCAGCTCTGACGTGGTTTTGCCTTCGTTGACCAGCGCCGCCGACCTTCATAACCTGGAGCGCCTGCAGGATTGTAATATGAAGTGCACTTCTAGATTCGCCCCCGGCATACTCGTCAAGTTTCGCTGGCACATGGAAGCCGAAGTCCGCGCCCTCCAATTCCTGTCTGGACGGCTGTCTATCCGTACTCCGCGTGTCTTGCACCACGCACCCTTTCCCGAGCCCAATGCTGCTATCGAGGCTTGGGAATGGTACAAGGGGTGCTGGTACTTCTTCATGGACGAGTGCCCCGGCGTCCCTCTCGACAAGGTCATCGGCGACATGTCCCCTGCCGATCTCGACCACATCGCCGATCAGCTCGCCGTCCTCCTCAAAGAGATGCGCGAGTGCACGAGCACGACCCTCGGTGCCGTCGCAGGCGGACCTTACGACAATCACTACCTGCCATATCCATGGCAACCTCTCAACGCATTCACCAGCGTCGCCGAGTACCTCGAGTACTACCGCGATGTCTTCCGCGACTTCTGCGGGGCAAAGTTTGTCGAGAAGCTCTTCAGCTGCTTCCCGGATGGGCCTGAGGTCCGTGTGCACCTCACACATGGGGACCTCCTCCCGAAGAACATCCTCGTCGATGGCTCCACGATCACGGCGATCATCGACTGGGAGACGGCGGGGTTCTACCCAGAGTTCTGGGAGTACTGCAGGATGCACGACCCGAACCTCACATCGCCGGAATGGGATCGCATCCTCGCACGATTGTTCCCTGGCCCAAGGCGGGAGAAGGAGATCCGGGCGATTGACGATATCCTTATGTATCTCATTGCCAACAATCCTCTGTTTGGTTGACGTCTATTTCAGTTGGGATTGTTCTAGCTACTGTGATTTGTTATAGATATGTAGGATCTTGTGGAAGGCGGACCGGATAATCGAGTCAGGAATCTAGGCCACACCTTGTTACGTGGTGCAGCACCATGCCAAAGGGAAGCACACGCGGCAGGTTGGACATGCGGCGGCTCGCCGGACCCACTGCTTTTCCATATACACTAAGTAAATTATTTGGTGCGCACCTTCTCTCTCCCCCGCGGTTTTTATTAACAAGCGCTTTGCGACCGCCTCGTGTTTTATTTGTTTCCTGTAATATCCCCAGCTCTCCTCTAATGTTTCCGTTTTGAGTTCATATTCGCATGGTCTGGTTCGGGGCACGTAGTGTCGAATCACGTACTGTCAGGTCCTGACCGGCACCGTGTACTTATTGTTCCAGAGGGCGATGATGGTGTTGTCCCTGATTCGTCATTCAGCCGCGGTTGAATGAGCTCTCACCGCCTGGCGCACGCGCCTCGTTGCGATAGCATCGATCGTGTCGAAGCTGTCGAAGTGCACATCCGCATCCAACAACAACAGCTGTAAGAGGTCGAAGCTTGCAGCCCTTATCGCTGCCGCATTTCTTAGGCACATCACGATCCATCTGAGCAGCAGCGCGCTAATCAAGCAGAGCAGGTCGATGCCGTCGTTGGTCCGGTCCGAGCCTTCTTCTCTTCTCGTCCCTTCCAGGCTACTAGCGTAAAGATCATGCAAAAATGTGCTACCGCATGCCCTGAGTCAGAGCTGCAAATCGTACGAGGCGGGACACATTCTACTCTGCATTCACAGTCCCTGAATCCTGACCAAGATCTGCATATCCGCAGAAACGGCATTTGGCCTGGAGATTGGGATTGCAAGAATGGGCATGATCCATGCCACCTGTGCAGTTCCTCGCGAACGATGTGAACGCTCGTTGCGGAACAATGGGCGTACGGTGACGCAGTTATCAACCTGACCTTGAAGGCTCTTATTAGCCGCGACCAGCCGCTGCAGTATGTAGTCCCTTTCCTCATCGTGATGGCACAGTATAAACGTGGTATCAATAGATGCTGACGCGCCACCATGCAGAACGTATGTCATGTAGCCCGATTTCAAAGTTGTCCCTTCCCTGTGCCTCTCCTGCACCCCAAGGAGCCCCAATTTCAACCACAGGACGACTCCATGACCGACGGCCGCCATCACACCACTTTCGCGACGGCTCCAGCACTCCGATTCATCGTACCTTACATTTACATCTCTGGCAAGCCGGACGTCGACGTCTCGTCAGGACGACCGCCCAAGTCCGCTCGTCCTACTATGCTACCACGACCTCGTTAAACACCATCACGACGGGAGTGTTATGTGCCCGTCAGATCAACTTCGCGCGCCCAGTCACCGTGTAGCAACCCGCGACAAGAGGTCCGATTGCCACGGGGCCGAGGGGCGGGCGGCGGTCCTGCGGTTCAATGGAACGCTCCCGATGGTCGTGGAGTCCGCACTGCCATACAGCTTAGCGGGCGTGGCGTTCCTCGTTTCGTATGGGATGCAGAGCGACGTCTCCATCCTCTTCGGGGCACTGTATGGCATGTTCACGGTGAGTGCCGCTAGCACTACCAATGTGGACGGTTGTACGGTGTTGTGCTCCTGCTCATTCTGCTTCCGTAGTGCATCTCGCCACAGCTTATACTGCGCATTGTGACGGGGAAGGCGTGGACGCGGGACAAGACTGTGGAGACGGTGGCTGCATGGGAGGGTGAGAACCTTCCAGCTGCGAATACTGGTGTTGTGGGCGAGGCAGACGCCAGTTCCGTGGACCACAAGTCTGTGCAAGAGGTGTAATGGGTTTGATTGCGTTTTGTGCTCACGACGCCTTATGAATATCGGAAATATTTCCTGACGCATGTATTCTACATGATCTTCCTCCAACGACGATCGACAAGAGACGAATACAGCTTTAGAATGCTCTAATTCTCAGGAAGGCGTCAAATGGTCTGATGCTGGTACATATTGACACCTAGAACCAAGGGTCAGCTCAACGGCACGACTCCACGCCCCAGTCACGGACGCACCATAAGTCGTGTTCTGGCTCGACCAAACGTCAACCATGCACTCCTCGTCCCCCACACACGCCACCTCAAACACATGCAGCGACCCCCTGGGGCACGCAAACCGGTGGATCTCCGTCTCCCCGTCCACGCGCGCCTGCAGCGTGGCGACCCTGTCCACGCGTTTGGGCCGCGCGAGGTACGACAGCGTCTTCACGTCGAGCGGGCGCACAGCAGCGAGGCGGAACACGTCGAATCGGGACGCGGGGTTCATCGCGAACGACGCGCGGTCCTCGAGGGGCACGCCGAGGGGCGGGAGGGCGAAGAGGAGGCGGCAGTCTTCCATCCCGAAGTCGATCGCGCGGAACTGGACTATCGTGTTTACCTGTGGGTTCGACGGTGGCCGTGGTGAGTGCCCATGCGCATATACCCCGAAGATGACCCAAAATTGGACTGACATTAGGGGTGACGTGGAGGTGCCTCTCATTGGGCGAGAGCATGCCCCACGTCTCGTGCCAGTAGTCGCGCTCTCCGCGCGGCGCCAGCCTGTCCGGCTGGTCGGCGTATACTTGGGCGGAGACGCGGGGGCGGACGAGGATAGGGTCGATGGGCGAGGAGTTGACTTTCCCGGACGCGTAGAGCTCTGTCAGCCCGATGTACGGGTCCGCATACTCGAGGTTCGCGGCGAAGTCCTTGTCCTGGAAGGCTGTGCCGGTCATGCTCCAGATGTAGGCTAGCGCGATCAGGTCGATGCAGCCGACGAGGAGGACCGCGCTGACCAGCCAGAGGACGAGAGGGGATATGGAAGTGGACCGCGCCTTCCGAGGGATGTTGGGCCTCATACTGTCCATGCGTGCGGCTGAAATAAGTGTTAGTCGCGGTTTCGTGAATTGGCTTGAAAGACCGTACCATGGTACTCGACGAGGTATGCAGGAGCAGCATCCTCGCGGAGAGCTGGGAAGTCCACATCGTCAAGGAGCTTTTCGTACTCGACGGAGTCGTACGGCATGGTTGAACGTCGATTCGGGGTGCAATGAGAAAATCAGAACGACGGTACTTGAGCACTGGACTAGAATCGGCGATCCAGTGGGCGTAAGTGGATGTTAGACGTCCTTCGCGATGCAGGGAGGCGGCGGGTGGCGGTTTAATTCCAGTTCTGACGCGTCAAAGTTAGACCTCTGGCTTACGCTAGTCGCTAGTATGCAGTAGATCGGTTTTCGAACGCACCCGTAAGTTTGCCCATTCCATGCCGCACGCTTGCGGCATTACATGAGGTCTGAAGGGGGTGAGATCCGGGAGATCCATTTATCTCGGATGCTGGATGGCACGATGCGTCAGTCTCAATGTTCTAGCGAGCATTGGGCTGACGAGGGGTCAGTGTAGCCCTTGGCGAACCACGAAATCTCAGGGGACACTACTGGTGAGGCGTCAGCAAGAATACGCGCGGAGCGATGACAGGTAAGCGCGACTGTTGACAGAAGACTTGAGCACTTGTACAGATTGTAGTATTGCGTAATTTAATTGCCAGCCACTGTAAATGTAAATCGTCCACTGTCCGATGCTTCTATCATGCAGTGTCTAGATCTAAGAAGTGGGAAGAGGAAGTTCAACGCCATGTTATCATAGACGGCAGACGCTGTGGGGCGAGTCAGAGACTCAGTCAATCCTTTTGAACCAAGAGAATCGTGAATATTAAGAAATGTTCAACGCATTCAAGTTGCGTGCCAGTGCAAGCTCCCAGCCCCGTTCCAAGCCCTTCAAGTGGTATCCGAATCACCTTCGCTATGTATCACGCAGTCACCACCGTACCTCCGTCGGCGTGGAGTCGACAAGGCACTGGGAACTCACAATGGTCCTCGGACTCGCAGGCCATTCTCCCCCACCGCTCGGCTTCCGCGCATCGCGCGAGACCCGAGTCTACCGAGGGGGAGGTAAGTTCAATCCCATCCTCGTCGGAGTCCGTGGGTTCGCCTAAGGCCTGCCCCAAGTGCATGTGCACTTGCTCCCCCATCGACGCGATGAACGCGGGCAGCGGTGCCACATGGTTGCTGCTGCTCAGGCTCCGAGTCGCGGTCTGGCCGCCACCGCCATCCGGCAGCTGGGACTCGGCGCCGCCGGCGAAGTGCAGGCTCAGCGACCCTGGCGAGCCCGAGAACAGCGTGGACGTGATGCTGGTGGGCCCGGACGCCGCGGCGCGATTTGCGTGGTGGAGGTCGAGGAGGAAGTGGCAGGTCAGGATAGCGGTCAGGCTGTGGGTCAAAGTCGGCGAGGTGGGGGGCGGGTCATGATCAGCGGACGTCGCAGTCGGGGAGGGACTCGTAGATGGGGGGTATGGTACGTACGGAGAGATGAGGATGGTGGAGAAGGTCTCGAAGAGGGCGGCTTGGATGATCTGCAATGGACAAGTGAGGAAAAGGTTGCATAGGGACGGAACGGCGCAGAGAAGGGGACTGGGAGTAAGACGTACCGCTTGGGGAATGACGCACATGGCGTTCATGACGGTGAGGAAGCTAGTGGCATGGCGATCAACGTGGTGCTGAGCGCAGAGACGAGAGAGACCCAATGCGCGGACGGACGGACTCACATGAAGTAAATGCTCCCTGGAAGTACCATCCCAGAACTTGTGAGCAAAACTTCAAGGCGACGAAGGGGCATCCGGATGTCACGCACCATTCTGCAGCATAACCCCCACCAGCGATGGGCCTACCAACACCTTTCTTTGCGTTTTGTAGGACGCATACGTCTTCGCCCATGTCACGAACAAAACGAGTAGATCACCTGCGATGCTGCAGACTCTGGTCGCTACTTCCACTTTTCAGAAGTCGCCGTCAATGCCCCATCTCGCGAGTAATATGCAGGACGAATACTACACCTACAACTAGATATAGAAGTAAAGGCGGTTATGTGAGCACCTGGTCATGAATATATTCGCTGAAATTTGAGAAACACGGACTTGGGTGACACTAGCCACGAGGATATGGGGGACCTATTCATGACCGAGCAGTTCCATGGGCTTGGTAGCAAGATTGGTTGCTGGACGTAGGCGTTTATCATCTAGCATTCAACGAACAGTGTGAATCAGAGGCCGTGTGGTTCAACGCGGATAGAGGACGGCGAAGCGCACCACTACAGCAATGTTGGGCACAAAAAGAAGGAGAAAGGTAAGGAGCGGCAAAGTTTTATTTTGTGGTGATAGGGCGTAGACTCGGAGGGCTGAGAAACCTGCGTGCAAGCGTGACGACATCAATATCCATGGGAAACGCCTGGAAGGCTGAGTAGGCCCGTCGACGCGAACACAGACTTACTCGCAGGGGTGAGCGCATACCATACCAGCATCGCGGTTTGTAGCCCGAAATTGACTCGGCACCTGCAGGCATCAGACTTCGCATCAGCGGACTGGCACGGACCAGTGATAGGGTACGTACGCCTAACGGCAAGATTAGCAATCAGACGGCTTTGGTCAGGGCGAGACAATTCAACCACGCACCATATTGGAGGACATAGGCGCGTCGGACCGCACCGAGAGGGCTAAGTGGATAATGGGCGGGTAGCGGCTGAGTACATAGAGGACCGTCCCGCCCTTAGGCTTGAATTTGCGCCGACCGCTGTGAGAGGCCCAGAAGCAGCGTATTTCGTCGTCGAGAGAGATGAGCCAGTCGTAGACGACGAGTGCTGGATATATATATTCAATCAGCAACAGCAGAGTTTTACCGGTCGAGCTGTGACCCACCTAGCGCAGCCAGGGCATAGTACTCTGCTGCGAAACTTGTGGAGAGGCGTCAGTGTCTAAGTGGAGACCCAACAGGGTCGTGATTTTCACTTACAAGGCTGAAAAGGCGTCATCCAGGGATGCTTGAAGTGAAGTCATGTATGAGCTCGATGGTTCTAGAATGAGAATGTGGGGAGCACAGGGAGGAACGACCATCGCAGCTTTTATGCTAGTGTCAGAAGCCCCTCGACAGGCATCTGAAGTCGAATTGGGGACTCTATTCTCTGACAGACATGGAGGAGCAGGATTGATCGTTTGAAGTCTTCAGGAATGACAGTGCATTCATCATGCTCGTGAGCGATGAGGGAGAGCCCTTGATGACACTTGGAAAACCTTCAATACCATCCTACGCGTCGGATGAGCAAATCAAGTACTTATGGTGATATATAACCCATAGCTCAGTCCTACCTCGACGTCATTCCGTGCATACAGTACACAAGTTGAGCTGAACTCGGGGAGGAACGTATGCCGTCTCCGAGGATATCAACACGTAGGACAGCCATATCATTATCCCATGGTGATCCGCACCATGCGCCGTAACGCACAAGATGGTGGTATTGAACAGCAAATGTGCTTCCTTACCCCCTCCCCCCAACTAGTAACTAGCTAAAAGTTGGGGAGGCCCTTCGTTCCAGAATATATGCGGCGGTGTCAATACCTGAGTCGAGATACGCGAGAAAGGTCGTGTAGAAACAGCTGTACGGAGAACGTGCACTCATCGCAGTACTAGCACCTGGATTCGCCATGCGATCCGCAGAGCAATTGCGGTGCTCAGACTCGGATTCGAAGGGCACGGACATCTTTAAATTTTTGCAGTCACCGTGTCAATGGCTGGCTGTGAATAGAAGTTGCTTACCATTTGATTCAACCCATGTTGTGTTTCCAATCAATCAAGAATAGTACCAGTTGATAGAACCATTTGGATGTAGATCCACGGACTGGGGTGCTTGATCTGCAACTGGACTGCACCACTGCATACTGCACTCGTGGCAGTGGGACCGGGAAGGATGAATCAGGACTGGCGTCTGTACATGCCGCAAACTCCAACTCCAGCCCGGCTTCTTCCGAGGTGTATTCTCTCGGTTCGAGTTGCCTCTTGCAATGAATCCACTTACTCCATCCATTCGTTCCATGTACTCTCATTTTATCCACGAAAATACTCTCCCAGAGGCCATATCTTTAATCGCTGCACCAGGCTGGTAGGCAGCCTGAGGCTCTTGTGCGTCCTCGCAGACTTCCATCTAAACTTCTTAACGTGTCGTACTGACCAACAGTGTATTCCATACCACCATTAGGCTTCGTGCCTGAGGCATAACGACATGCCTTTAATGTCCTGCTTGAGGTCCTCATCGCAGTATGTCAGCACGCTACAGGTATTTCACGCCACTGTGACACTGATCTTACAGCTGTTTGCAGGACGATAGTCGCGTTCGAAAAAAACTCGTTCAGGTCGGCTACGTAGCCAACGCTGGGGAGACCCCGAGACGCCCAGAAGCTGCCTTCTGCAGGTCATGGCGCTCCATGGTGCGCGCGCGGGGCTCGACGCCGAGGAGGTGCGACGCAAGACTGGAGGTTCGCGCGACACTGGTATCACTGCGCGTAGAGTGGAAATAGTTGCGCTATGGCAAACTATCGCATTTTTGAGACTGGCGCACCACACCAATGCACCTTTGCAGGTGGAAGGATCACTCGCGCGGATGGCGTGACGCGTCGCGCTCTCGCTGCTATGCTCCTCGGCCTTCCTCCGCACGGGTTATGCCGAGCTTCTGGAGGTGGCATCAGCGTCGGGAAGCTACCCGACCTGAACGAGTTTTTTCCGGAGGACGTCTATCGTTTGGCAAACCGCTATAAAGCCCAGTGGTAGCAAGGTGCTCTCGGTCAACGCCATCCCATCAACGCCATCCCTGGCGTGCGAGCTTGTTAAAAGAGGAATGTTTCGTGATGCCTATTTGGTAGACTAGGCAAATGGGTGTTTACGTGAGGATCAAATCGTCGAAGCAAATTTGCTCTGCGCCGCGCGTGGTCACGACAGGCCATGAAAGTCATCCTATTCTGAACCGCTTAGATCGCGTACCCACTCCGTTTATCTTCGTGCGCCATTCAGATACGCAGGATCAGCATGCATCTAGCCTAGAGCGCGGTCGCCTTGCCGGCGCTCCGGTGGTAGCACTCCAGGGAAATCCCCCTTCGCAATTGGTGCGTTCCTTACTAGCGCTCTTCTTGATAGGGCGCATAGCATAAATCTTAATGCATCCTCGTGCCAGATATACTGCCCCGGAGATGACACGGAGGGCGCTGCTCGCGGTCTTCGTTCATCCAGGCAGTGCCACCCACGAGCGCCGACGCCTTTGTGGATGGCCTGTGGATTTCAATGTGGATATCCAGCTATTCAATCAACTGGCACTGGATTCTGGCGGACATCTTCCTTTCTCTGGTTCGGGAATCTGGATACCCGTCCTAGCTACTAGATACTGAGGGTAGCCTGTCGGATGCACTCCCATCCCGCCTCCTGCGTCCCCTCTTGCGGAAAGTGGAACCTCACGTGAGATACTCAGTGCCACCCGGATCAACGAGCGTTGGTTCAGCAGACTCCGCGGTACGCGGCTCAGAAGACTCACTCCTGCCGGATACACAAATGTACTGCTGCTCGCCAACGTTCTGGATATCCAAGCCCCTCTTCCTCGAGAGCCTCCCAGCTGAACATGTCACTGTACCATCCACAGGAGTCCACCATGCTCGTATCCAGATAGCTCCCCTGCGGTAGCGGTGCCCAGGATGGCCGGATGTCTGACTCAGAGCAGTGGTGCAGCCCAAGTTGCGTCGTGGAGTTGTGTGTGTCCTAGATATAAATGCCTCATCACGATCGCGCTGTTGCAATCGAAACACCCTGCACCGGAAACCCCATTGAAACCACCTTGTGTGGATGTTTCGACTACTGTGATGTCTACGTCGGGCTCCTGGAACGCCATCTTGCAGAACTGTTGGTATATCGGGAACAATTTCAACGCCATCCTGTACGGTGCGTCTTCCGCCGCTTTTCATACCACTTCGCTCCCGCAATTCTAACGATCAACTATCCCAATTTAATTACCACAAACGCAAACAGGAATCGAGCTCGTGCTGTACTTCGCCACCGTGAAGCTCCTTCTGGATGGCCATGCGCGAGACAACCTGTCCAAGAGCCGCTTTCGCGTGACCCTCGGGCTGAGCACAGGACTCCTGTGCATGATCACCGTCTACCTCTTCGCGCAGAACTTCTTTGGGCAGGAGATGTGGATCATCAACTCGGACTACGCCGGGGGCTCCGGACAGTACTACGCCGACCACGCGGCGGTGTGGTACCAGACGATGGGGAGCGCCGCCTCGGTCGTGATGAACTGGATGAGCGATGCGTATTTTGTACGTGCCTTTTGTTGGCTCGCGGTGCTCGTCCTGATTTCGTTGGGGCGGGGCAGCGCTGATGTCCATCTGCGACGAATGCTAGATATACCGCGTATACGTCATATGGCAGTACCGGAGATGCGTGGCCATCGTGCCGTGCGTCCTGTATGTCGGAACAGTCGGTACGTGTGTGTTTCTGTTTCTGAACCATATATGTGTGTCCAACCGCCACCCCTTGATTTCGACTCATGCAACCCTTCCATACAGTGCTCGGTGTCCTTACCTGCTACTTCTCCGGCCGTCCAGGCGGGGATTTCTTCGTCGGTATCGCGCCGCGCATCGCCATGGCATACTCCGCGGTCGGCATCGTGATGAACTTCATGTGCACCGCACTCATCAGCGGCCGCATCCTCTACGCCTCGCGCGGGTTCCCCAATGTCCTCAACAACGGCGCGCTCAAGGTCGTGAACACCAGCAGGTGCAGTTCTGGCGACAAGCTCTTCCAAAAGGTAGCCCTGATGATCGTCGAGTCCATGCTGCCGTACACGCTGTTCGGAGTGGCATACGTGGTCTCGCTCGCGCTGATCAGCCCGGTCTCGATCCTGTTCCTCTCACTCTACGTCATGTTCACGGTGCGTCACGAGGCTGTTTCTCTGCATCTCCCGAGCGAGACGCTCATGTCTCGCTCTCAATACCGCCAGTGTCTCTCTCCGCAGATGATCATGTTGTGCGTGGCCATGGGTCGCGAATGGCGAGACGAGCGCACGATCGCCCCGGGGGGGATTACCTCAATACATTTCGTCAGCCCCGCGAAACCGCAAGCTGATACCGGGTTCATCGAAACTTACGAACTCCCTGACCTGGAAAGAGATGCGGACGCATCTCGGTCGGTGTCTGACTCTCCTGCGAGCAGCTCTACACGCGTATGACGAGAGGTTGCAGCGGTGTTCAACAAGTATGCCCTTTGTGTGGTTCTATCCGGACCTCGAACCGAGTATATAGCAGCCTGTAGTGCAACGCTATCGGTTCTACCACCCCCTGTATGACTTTGGTCATTCTCTTCTCTTCAATACGGTCGTTGTGTACAACATAACCCAGTGTTTCGATGTATTCTACCTCGCTCCCAGACCTCTTCACGAATTGGATCCGTTTCAAAGCACAACATGATATCGTCTCTGGAGGAACCTAGCTGCTCACTGGTCAGCAATGGGGTCTTCGTCTGCACAACGAAGCCCGTGTTAAGAACGATGTCACCGCCATACCTTCAAGCTTCAAGTCCGAGTCGCGCCATATTGCATACCCCAAGACACTAGGTCCCTGAATATCGTGTTCTGCCTCATTACAGTGAATGAGGGCTCCTCCGCGCGTGTGACCAGACTTCGAACGCTGCGAGGGGACACACCTCAGGTCACGGGGACCGCGACATTGCCTTAGCGCGAAGTTTCGTGCGCCTGTACGAGGGTGACCTTCTTCGCGCCCCTCGAATATGTCCAGTTGAGTGAGCGCTGCTCGAGGCATGAGAATGCGACAGCAAAGGATTGTAAGGTGATGTAGAAAACCATTCAGAGATTGATACGAAACTAGCAGCCGCGTAACTTTGCTGTTCGAAAACCATATCCATCTTCTCAATTATCAAACTAGCTCGTTCAAAGACGCTACGTACACAATCATAGCAGCACGAACATTCCAGTCTTTAGCCCTGCATAGTCATTCCAAGACATCGTGAAACTCCTCCCTTTATGTCAAAGCATAGGAGGTCGTCGTCGTCACCTCCCTCAGACCGCGAATCTAGCCTCCTCTATGTATGCCCCTTTGTCGCTGCTGCGGCAGTCTCTGTTCTCTCGCTGCTCCACGCATTCCCCTCAGTCGTCGAGTTTTCCAGGTCCGAGTCCACGCTGTGGTCGTATCGTGGGTCCATCCTCTTCCCACGAGCAAACGAAGAATGATCATCTGTGGCGAGAGGCGCTAGGCACGCCACAAGCGTGTGTCAGTGGTGGTCGAAAATGACAGTCGCACGGAATGGAGGACTCACAGTGAACATGACATAGAGAGACAGGAACAAAACAGACACGGGACTGTTCGCACCCAGCGTCGCCACGTACGCCACGCCGAACAGTGTGTAGGGAAGCATGGATTCGACCACGATGCTGACCGAACTTGTGAACAGCTTCGCTTCGGCACTACCGTGGCCAGCCGCCTGCATTTTGCGTCGAATCCACAGGATGCGAGCGCAGATGAGGGTGGAGCACAGTACGTTTGTGGCAATCACGACGGTCGAGTAGGCGAGTGCGACGTGCGGCGCGACGCCGACGAAGAAGTCCGCATGCGGCCTGCCGGAGAAGTAGCAAGTCATAATCGCCAGAGCTGTTGATCCACATATGGTAAATATTAACCTCTGAGTTCATGAATACGCGATTCAGTTCCGAGCACCCTCGGAAATATGTACGTACCTGCCGACCCAAAGTAGAAGACCGAAGGGACAATAACTACGCGCCAGTCAGTCCAGACCACATACGTCCGGTAAATCTACGGAGGAATCCCAAAAGAAAGTTCATTGTGTGGTTAGAGCGCTATAGCCGGAAATGGGTTCTAGAATACCTCACCAGGAATGCATCGCTCATGAGGCAGAGGACGACTGACGCGGCACTGCCCATCGTCTGGTACCACACTGCAGCGTGGTCTGCGTAGTACTTGCCGGAGCCTCCTGGATAGCCCTCGTTTATGACCCACATCTCTTGGCCGAAGAAGTTTTGGGCGACGAGGTACATCGTGATCATTACGGTAAGGCCGGTGCTGAGGACTAGCAGCCGCGTGTGGCTTTGGCACCGATTGTTAGCACTGCGGCTCTTGAGAATCAGCCTCGCACTCCTGAGGTAGAACGTGATTGCAACCCCTGCAAAAATCAAATCAAGTCAGTGGTCCGAGAGGGACATGAATATGTACGGCAAGCAGCTGAGCTCTCACCATAGAGGATAGCATTGAAGTTGTTGGCGGCATACCAACAGTTTTGAAACATGGAGTTCCAGTCCGTCATGTCGACGTCCCAAGGCCAGTTGAGGATGCGGGGTTTGAGAATTACATGCGCTGCTCGGACCCCGATTTTAGTCCTTCATTCGGCTGCGGACTCAGCGGCCACTTGGTATAGGGTTAGACAATGACATATCTGGGACACCACGTGTAGTGGGTGTCCCGAGCCCACAGGGTGGTTCAGAGTGTCGCGTTTGCACGTTGACTAGTATACGGTGGCACTCACCTGCATTGAAACCTAGAATGACGTGCAAAGAGAGATCATATAATGCTCAATTGGGTGAGCACTTTCCCTGACAGTATTGTGGTCAGGAACGATGGTCCGAGGACGCATGGCAGTGGAGGGCGTCCCAGAAGCTCACTTGACAGGGTTTATGGACCCGGCCCTGTCCACGCCACCATGAGTTATGCGGTGTCTAGAGAGAAACATGTGTCTTCAAAGACGCAGGCGAGAGCGGATGAGTTAGTGGCATTTAGGTGTGTGTTGTCTCCCGCCGAGTAATGCACGCACCTTTGGGCACCTCTCAGGTGTTCTACATTATTCCCAAGGAGAACATCTCAAGGGCATAAAATATCATCGCATGGCGATCTGGAGTTGCATATCATCGACAACTTGTTGCTGCACCAGCTCTGCCTCGAGCTCATCCCACCCGTCACTAAGCATCTTCCATGATATGAACCGAGAAATCAAAGCTAGGTGAAGGTAGGTGTAAATTTCAGAAAGTGTAACGAGAAATTTCTCGTGTAGAAGTCCGGGGTAGGAGAGAGTTGCTGAGGAGAAACAAATTTTTGAATTCCCAACGAATGGCAGTTGGGCGCTCTGCATCCCGCGCGTGCAGACCTGAATTTACAGGTGCAAATCATCCATGTCATTGAACCCACAAAGGAGGACATGTGGTTCTCCAGCAATTGGTGGATGCAAGCCTGGTGATTGCCACTGAGTAGTGTTGTGAGGTCCGGTCCTTGGACTATGAAAGACCAGTCAAAAGACCAGGACTAGGACTGGTCTTCTAAGGACTATATAACAGTCCTAAGCAGTCTGGTCCCTAGGCCTGGTCCTGGTCTTTTGATGATGAACTTAGGCTGTCAAGGCAAAGGATCTGACTATAAGCTGAATACAAAGGATCTTCAGTCAGTGAGCGAACGACTAGTATGAATTACCAAAGTACCTGTAAGCCAAATACAAAGGACTACAGATACTAGTCAGTAACCAGTAAGTAAG
>JAKLMY010000476.1:0-17509 GCA_022814645.1 Ganoderma meredithae | reverse complement strand
TCGCCTCAAGGCTTCTCACCGCCGTCGGTTCCCTCCGTAAAGACGCGACAGCCGACACCCCTCTCGCACCACCCCCCCACGAGTGTAGCGCTCGAGGTGAGTCGTGACAGAAACAGGCTTGGATCATTCGTCCCTTCTTGGTCCTCAAATTCCGTGCTCCGACGTTGCTCACAATTGCAGAATATTCCCAGTCATACGATCTGCAAGGCCCCGTTGGGAACTTATATGTATATGATCTTCCGTCAACATACGGAAGCGCTCTTCGAAGTATAAAACACCATGCCTGTCGGTACTCACTCCCAACCAATCAACCCCTCTTCTATTCGACATGCAGTCTGCCGACACAGACAACAAGAACCCCCAGCCAGGCTTTCTTCTTCTTGAGCAAGTCGGCTTCGGATCCGCCGTCGAATGCGTACAACTTTATTGTTTTGGTTGAGTGTAGTCTGACGCTGACGAACTGTATATCAGCGCAACTGGGATATTATCCGGAACAAATGGACTCAACTTCGCGATTCTACTCCCTCAGAGAACATCGAGGAGCAAACCTCGGTTGCCGCTCGGGCGAACTTTTCGCCAATCAGTCCAACCTCTACGCTATGTGATACCGAGGCGCGTAGTGTTCTTCTTTGTCATTTCCTATGTCTTGCTTACCCCGTCTTGCACGACAGGGGAGCTTGACTGATTTTAGTCTCGATTCCGACGTTGATGACAACGGAAGCGATCGGTTCCTCAAGCGTAAGGGTATAGGTATCATCCGTGCTGCTGTGCCTGGACCTCCCCTATCCCTCGACACCTCTCTCGCGATTATGGATGACCGAGTGTTACAGGCGGAGTGGCAGCCGTTGAACCTTGAAACACACGGTTCAGGGTACTATGCGCAAGTCGTGTGTAGTATTTTTCTCCTATTTTCGACGTCTAGACTCCTGACTAGTTCCAGGGTTTCAAAGATCCAGATCCTCAGAGAGAGGGAATGACGGTCCTCAAGTTTCATATCGATACATGTACGCATTTCTTGCTTATAACAAGTGGCGCCCTTGGCATTGATCCGCGCAAGACAGGTGGAAACAGCACGTATGGCTAGGGCCGTTCTTCATTTCAATAGTCTATTGACTGCGTAACATTGCAGTTGGGGGCTGGGTGCATGCTATACTGTGTCGAAAAGGAACAAGATTTTCCCTTTCGATCATAATGAAGTCAAAGGCCCGGTTCATGCTGTGATCAAGAAGATACGCAAAAACTATGATCCAGCACATATCTTCCAAGGGAAGGTGACATACGTTGACAAGTCATATGCATGTAAGTTCGCAGTCAGCCTCCACTCTGAAAATCACTCATTTTGAGGTCCATATTCTCGAAGCCTTCTTTGCTGTCCACGATCAAAGGGAACAATTCGAACTCTGTCAATGGTTTTGTTCTTCTAGAACTCGTAGCTGGTCCTCTCCATTGACTGGATTCTACCACTTTGGCATCGCCGACGAGGTCGACCTCGTGACGCACGATGGCCCTTTTGATGGCAATCTCGGCCTCTCATTCTTTCCGTACGTACCACATGCCATCGCTTCGTACCGCTCGACCAACACTGACGTACTAACAGAAGACAACGCGCATTTGACAAAGCGCAGAATGTTGATCGTAAGGGACTGCCGGTATGTTGTTTCACCTCCGAGTCTGCGTTGACGACTATTGCAGATTTATTTACGAGGTCACGTATTAGTCTTTCATGTCTGTCATCAAGAATGTTCTCCCTGAAGTTCGCCGGGTGAGCCCGACTTCCATTGCAATGCTTCCTTCACCGAAGTTCTCACCATCAAATATATATTTGTATTCTTTAGGAGGGCGGACATATCTTCTATTTTCGTTTGAAACGCAATCACAGTACTGAAGACGTACCAGGCGTGGGAGGGTACGTCCACTGTATTCATCATTATGCTATGCTAAGCGGCTTCTTGTAGAAACCTGGCCAACAAGAGCTGGATGTCCTTTAACAGCTGGCCATGCAACGCGGTTCCCGAATGGTCGGATCACATTCCCCTCTGCTCTTCTGAACCCGCAATACATCAGCACATGTGGAAGGTTAAGCTGGTTTCCAATCGCCTTTAAGTCTGGTTCCTGGTCGGACAACAAGCCGTACTTCGCTTTCACCTTTCCGAATGGGCCTATTCATGTAGCGTTTGACACAGGTAGGTTTCCATGCCATCTTTGTAGAAACGAATTTTCATCTCATGGCGTGGTAATATGTAGGGACAACTTCGACTCCGCCGTCTTTGATTCGTTACCTGCGCACAACAGTCTTTCCCACCCCTGAAAATACCACGCATAGCCATCATGCATCACTGTCGGAAGGCGCGCCGATGAATTTCTATCCATGGCAGCCGATCCATTGAAACAGGAGTCCGGAAGAGTCAAAAACGTGGAAGGGCCCGATGAGGTCGATGAGGCACGTCAACGTTCAGCGCTTCAGCGTTCGTCAGTGCGGCTGCGGAGAGGCGTGGAAATTTGAGACAGCGCCGGCATATAAATACTATATACAGGGTCGACTCCGATAACAGCGCTTGGGTGCAACAAAACCGCTCTCTACGCCATGGCACTCGTCTCACTACTCGATGCCATGCGTACCCAGTCAAATTTGTGCGTGTCCATTTGGTCGTCTTGGATTTCATCGTACTGATCTAGCACAAGGCTATCTCGGTTGGACGATGATGTCCTTCTCCAACTATTCGAATTACTCCGACCGAACGAAGAGCTCCGCGCCTTGTCGTCAACCTGCCGTTGGCTCCGTGAGGCATCTTCTCCCATCCTGTTCCGCTCATGTTACCAACGCCTGGGCCCGTCACTTTGGAACGGGGCGACTTATGAGATCCTCCCTTCGTCGCTGTGGCCACATGTCCGGTCAGTCGATCTTCGATTCAGTCCGATCTTGTGGGGGTTGCTCATGCCGCCGGCGGTCGCAGGATACTGCAGATTTCTTGCTTTTGTATTCCACAATCCCAGATGAACTCGTCTGTAGTGGACCCCTTAGTTTGCGACGCACTCAAGACCATCGATGCAACACTGCCCGCGTTGTCTCAACTGACGACCTTGCACCTGGGCGTGCGCTATATCGATGTGCACGGCATCTCTTGGAAGTCTATGCGGAAAATACTCTCACTCCCTCACTTACGCCATGTACATGTCGATGAGTTTTACATCTGTCCAGAGTTGTTCGACTCTGACTACGACAATCTCCACGGCTCCACGGTCACACCGCTGACAACACTTCACTACGCACTTCGCCACTATCGGCAGCCGTTGAACTTTCCATCGGAGTTGGTCGCCCTCGACTGCCTTGTGCGCAAGCTCAGCTCCTCTCTCGAGAGTCTCACGCTCCCTGTAGAGTCTGCTCCCATTCAGACGATATCTTCACTCCACTGGCCACGGTTGCGGGAATTCACGCTTCGTGGAGAACGTTGGTCGGACCCAGCAACTCCCGTTGTCACCCTATTCTCGTCGATGCCCTCTCTCCGATCACTTGCGCTCGAGCTCTCGGAGCCGCAAAGCGTGGTACCCGGTCCGATGGCGATCTGGCCGCAGGGCCTACCCGCTACACTGCCTTGGCCTGACCTTGAAACCCTCCGTATATCACTCCCAGGCCCCGGCGACGAGATCTACGCCAATCTTCCGCCATCCCTTCACACGCTGTCTTTGCGCTCGTGGCCTCATGAGTGTATCCAGGTATTCGACGAGAACCAGTCGTATCAGCCGCCCTCGTGGTACGAGGGTCGCAAGCACAGGCGGTGGGACTGCACTTTATTGAAGCCTGCCAACATAGCACAGGTGCTTTGGAAGTGCGATTCCTCGCATCTGCGCACCCTGGAGCTGGAGTACAGAGTAGACGCACACGAGTCCGAACTTTTCGATGTTTTGGCGGTCAAGTTCGCGCTCCTGACCACCCTCGAAGTCCATCGGTTCCGGAACCATGGGGAATATCACGTTGCGGTGGTACTATGGCATATTTCTTACATGTTACATCTTGTTAACCAAATTTCCGACTCACACTGCCATCTTCTAGGCAGACTTCGCGGAAGCTCTGGCGCCACTGACATCTCTCCGTTTGCTCAAACTCCATCTCGATTTCGATAGCATGCCTGGTCCCAAACCCGGTCGTATGATTACCCGTAACCTGCCGCGCAGCGGACAGCCCAATTTTGATGACACCCTGGCATCGGCCGCGGAGCAGCTCTCGCAAATACTGGCTCCGTCCCTGGAGGAGATTTGGATGTTCAAATATGAGTATGAACCACTGTGGCTTATCTTCGTTGTGGCTCGAGCTTGCGTCGACGGGGAGCTGCAGACCAGAGTAGTGGTGCAGGCGGATTCGTACCCTTACTGATGTGTTCGTGTGGTCCTCGAACGATGGTCAGGGAGGATAGTAGGATTTGGTGTATACTACGTATGCACTAGAGCAGAACACTTCTAACCTAACCTGGGAGATCTATGAGACGTACGTGTTTCAAGCACTTGTCATGTTGCAAGAACATGGCTTGTTTTAGGGCGTAGAAGTACTAGAACGACATGAAGCAACTTCAAGCCGTTCGACTCTTCCACAAGCCAAGTTCGGGAGAGTCGGCCCGACGAGCGCTCAGTGAGTTGTCCGCTGCGAGTTGTCCTGGTCCAACTCGATCTCACAGCTGGCACTGCCATCGTCCTACGACTATTTATCGGCCTCTCTACTCCTGTGTTGCGCTGAAAACTGTGGTATTGCCTAGAAGGAACTCACTTGAAGGTATGAGTTGTGCTAGCTCGGACGGTTATTTCGAAGTTTACGGCTTGCACAGTGGCAGCCAAAGTGGAGGTTCATCGATTCCCCTCGAAGGCCCTGATTCCGTTGTGGGACGCGATCCGATCGTCTGCAATCCAATGCCTTGTGACGAAGAGTGTGGCTCGATGAGGGTTTAGACGTGGTTTAGGTGAGCTGCATGAATGTCGTTTATCAGATGCACGACGTCGACGAGCTGAGATTCTGTTTCTAGACGAGGACGTGTTCGCGTCCGACGCCATACCCGTATACGTCTTGTTCAAAGGCGTTGGACATTGACGGTCACTTCTTTTATCCCGGCTCTACCACCGCGTCCACGACATGGCGTCGTCTCGTGAACATCGATCTCCCCGCCGAGCTCATATATCCCGAAGATCCCGAGTTGCAAATTGTCAGGGACGCGTAACGACCGCTCGATCAACATTCCGAGGAGGAATTATGAGCACAATTTCAGTGGATACCTTTGGACGGTGTGCGGCGGTGACCTAGGAGAGCGTGAAGGCCGTCGATGGGAGGCGGCTGCTGCGATGCTACGAAACACCAGGCTCCCACCGACCTTGCTGGTCAACATTTCACTCAGCCTCATCCCCCATCGGCTGCTTCGACTCGAAGATTTCTGCATCCCTCTCCGCGGCGCCGAAGATGGCAACCTTCCTCTCTTACGTGGCGGCCAGCACGTCGCTCCTAGTACAGGCATCGCGATCCGAGTCGTGCACGTCATGGTCGACAACGTCGGGCGGCCTCTCATTCTGCTATATGGTAATGTGCTCCTTGTGCCGATCGCCAAGGAGGTGGGCAAGAATATGCTGGGCAGGGACTACTTAAACCTGCTCATCTTCATCACCGGCCTCATTTGCTCGACCAGCATGGGAATGCCCGTCTCTGGCTTCCCCAACCAGACTGCGTATGTACCTCTGTATGTCCAGGTATGCTGCACATCCTGATACTGGGTCCCACGCTCCGCAGCGCGACGCAGGAGGACGAAATGGGACAGCTGTACTTGTCGAACGTGGATTTCCTCAAGAACGGCGTCTCTGCAAGTATCATCGCGACGATGGTGCGCACACGAACGACATGGTTGCAGCAGAGTCCACAAGGATCAGGGCGAACCTCCGCAAGCGTTTCTACCCGAACGACCTCCGCCTTTGCCCGGGCAAGGACCGCGTCGTCCGCCAGGGCAACGGGTGGGTTGTCGAGGGCGGCTCGCCCTACGGCAGCTATGCCAACACGCCCGTGTCCGGCACCTTCAACAGCCCGCAGCCCAGCCCGAGCCCTTAGTCGCCTTCCTTCGACGGCAGCACGAACGCCCCGCAGCCGGGCTCGACGTCCCGCTCGGCGTCATACGGCCTCGGTCGGTCCTGGGTGCAATGGCATTCTCATTTCCGCTGACATCCTTTCATCGCTGGAGGCAGTCGATGGGGACGGGGGAGCACCCTCAGGTGTGACGCTGACTTCCAGGGAGACTGACACTGTTGGTCACGGTTCGACGTTCGACTCTGGACTGTTGCTGGCGCGTCATGGCTCTTGGCTGCCGACCATCGCTGCCATCGTGGAGAATCAGCACATGCTGAGTTTCTCCGCCATAATCGCTCTCGCATGGGGGATTGTGCTTGCTGCTCGTTGGGAGACGTATTTCGCCACGGAGGCTAAGCTCGTCCCGTTTCGGCGACCTCAAACTCCGATGACTCGGTGGCACATCCGCATTCGGACGTTGATATTTGCGCTCGCCTCTAGTGACTAGTCGCCGCCCAAGCTGAAGGGAAATCCTTCGAAGACTGAGGGAACTGCGAAGGTCCGAGGTGAGGTGCTTCGCTTGTTGTTCTCTACCGTGGCGGAGCTCTATTCACCGCTCTTCGGATAGCACAGAAGCGGTCCCAGGGGGTCCGTCGCCCTCGATGTGGATCGTAATACACGGATTCGTCTTAAATTACTGCCCTAGTCTGTCGAACAACAACAAGACGAGCAGTGCAGCGAGTCGTATCGATGGTCGACATTCTCCATGTGCCTCCGCCATCATTCAACTTCACCTCTTCTGACGTGGGCCACCTCTGCGTCAATCAAGCCTAGAGGCTAGGTGTGCACAATACGCGTGGAGGCCTTGCCTTCACCTGGCTTCTTAGATATTCGGGGTTCACCCCATGGCTCAGGATTCCGCGCAGATAGGACCCAAGGACTGCTGTCTACGAATGTCATGGGTGGTCGCGGCCTAACTTCGCGTCAGGCACACCGCGCGCAGGAACCGGCACTGTACGAGAAGCAATCTTGGGGTGCAACAATTGAGCGATGTGGTGCGATTACAACTGTACTGTACAGAGGATAGGCTGAACTGATGGACGAATGACCGCTTCCAGGGTCCATGCCGTACTGATAACGAGGCCCATTTAACTTCCTCACATCCTCGGGACATCGTATCTCAAATTTGGCCGAGCCGTCTACGCGGCGCACAACCTCAAAAGGAGCTCAGTCTATATGTCCAGTCCACCGTGGTCGCCACATCTAGATCGTCTCGAGCGAGTGGATAGCCCGCGCCCAACGCCGGACGGCGCGCCACATCGCAGAGTGTCTTGGTGTACTCGTCTATTTTTGCACGGACATAATAGAAGGGATAGTCGTCTTGAATAATCGGTTGCTGAGGAGGGTCGAGACAGGCTCACTGGACAGTACGGAGTCTGGGCTTGTCCGATGTCGTCCGGCGATGGCGGATGACTCAACCTCAGTACTCAAGGCACAAGGAATCGCAATCTATGAAGAGATACGTACTACGAAGGCCAGCCCGTCGGAGAACTTCAACAAGCCTACACAGGCCTGCAGGTCGGCGCTCGGGGTGGCAACACGGTAACGGTGAATTTGCAACCAGGAAAGTTGTGGGAACATCGATCCTAGGCTGCGGAGTAAGTCCAGTTCGGCTTCCATTTCCCTAGCTTCGTACTCCAGCCGTGTGAGGTGTGGCAGGTAGCAGTTCTCAAGAATCCTGAGCATCTCCATCGAGGTCAGCATAGGATATTCGTACATGTGCACCGTGCATATCAGCCATCTGATGATCCACGCTTCCTCCTACTTGTGCAGCCGGATACACAGCGAGAGGGCACGAAGGGTGGGGGGAAGGTATCGATAGAATTCGTCGCTCGGATTACGATGTGCCACAGGGACATGAGCGAGGTCCGGCCAAGGGAATGGCATCTGACATTCAGGAGGTCAAAGCGAACTTGGGTATGGGTATTCTTGGGACATAAGGGTGAGCTCGACGATAAGGGTTCGAAGGTTGGGCATGGCGGAGAAAAACGACATGTACGGAACGGGGTGAGTTACCGCCGCTCGCCACGGGGTGGGACTCGCGCAGCCTAGGCCAGCTCCACTGAGAGGAGGGGTGCCCACTCGCTCGAAAGCACAAGCTTCTCGAGAGACGCGTGAAGTCTGCTGAGGACCTCTTCTTCTGATGGGAACGGCTAATTGTGACGAGTATCCACTCCAATAATGCGGTTCAAGTGTACCTCATAACGAAAGGACGTAAGTAGGGCCCACGAATCGAAGCTGTTGTCGTCGTGCGGAAGTTTTGAGGAACAGAGGGGCCCGGTGATGGAGACCTTTCGGATCTGGGGGAGAGATAGAATCATCTTTACTGTCTCCCAGGATAAGCTGTGAAGGACCCGCTCCTTACTGTCAACTGAGGATGGAGATGGACCGTAAGGCGTGCATGGAGAGCCTGTTAACTCCTTGCGTATTCGAGTGAAACCTATTCACGGTTTCCAGCAGTATTGAATCTTTGCTTGATCTCCCTTGTATCATGGTCTAGAAATTGATCTTAAATGGTAAAGGATCTGGGGACAAACATCTATGATATGAGCATCGATGGCGACATGCCGCAGACAAATGAACGCACTTCACGAACGACGACGGGTCGTTAGATAAAAAGATGCGGGTCATGGAATGGACGAGACATAGTCCATCAAATTGCCCTAAATATAAACGGCATGCCCGCCTCTTATTAAGGTTTCGGGAGCCGGCGGGTTGCTGCGAAGCCTAATGCGCGGGTGCGCAAGTCAGTGCTCACACGCTTCGCAGGTCGAATAAATGTGTATATAAATGCTAACCTAATGCGTGGGTGCACAAGTCAGTGCTATGGGTGACAATAAGTATGGGAACAACGTAAGGGTATTTGTAGAGCTCACATCACACGCTTCGCAGGTCGAATAAACGTGTGAGGTGAGCGGGGCCAAGGTTCTCCCTAAAGTGTCCGAGCTCTGTGAGTAAAAACATACAAACAGTGACTACTAGGCTTCCCTCACAGCCGACTACATGTGCGATAAGCAAGAAAATTGAAACTATACAGTTCTAGCCAGCCCCTCTCCCAAATCGGCACACCCGCCGCCTTTGGTAACCAAACTCTCGCATATGGCAGGTCCCATATCATACTCCTCCCGACAAGCGCTCTAGACATGCGCTGCGAGTGCTTTGCCTTCACCCGCGCTCTCCCCGTGCGGCGCTCCTCCTTCTCCCAGTGGAGCGCCGATATCCTCAACACCTCTCGAAATGCACGGCAAGTCTGCCAGAGTGGACAAGGATTTTCCTGTGAATGAAGCTCCGCCGGACCGCAAGAATAAGTACAGCCTAGGACTCGCGCGTCATCGTTGGTGTGATACAGCATAGCACTTCGGTCATGTTAGTAGCTTTCCAGGAAGCAACCAAAGGCCACGTACATGTCTAACGATCTTTAACGCCTCGAAGTGCAGATGAGGTTTCGAGAGGACCGTGTCCAGAGGCTCCCGCTGTGCTCCAGAAGTCGGCGGCGAGACTAGACGCCGGAATATATTCGGCGAGGACAAGTCCGGTTCAATCAACATTGCGCGACCGTCGCCGACTACTGCGCAGTGTACTCAACTATGTGCAGGATTCTTCGCATAGCTGGTATGGGGCCCCGTTCGAGATCATATTGCACTCAAAGCCCTGACCGCAAGGCCTCAGAACTTTACAGAAGTCGGTTTCCTTCCTGAAGACGCGTATCTCAGCGATTTCAGAACCTACTGCTCAGTGCTGTGCCTAGGGGGTTGCGGGCACAGCTCGCTTTCTCAGTCCTCGCGAAACGTGACCACAAGTCATGTCCTGGAATCTCCATCCACCTCCTCGGAGTTAAGTGAAGTCACTGGAGGAGCAGCCGACGTGGCAGGACATCATGCAAAGGGGAGGTCTGGGGTCGTAGGAATGGACCTTCCGTACAAAAGAACGTATGTCCCGCAGCCCATTCATGTTGACTGCCGCCACCAGTGAGGACTTTGCTCATTACAAACCGGATAATACACACGACACTGATAGCTGTCACCCCCCTTCCCTATGTCTACGGGTTCTTCTTGTCTCAGGCCTCAGCTTCGCCATGCCAAGCTACTCGCCTAGACGCAGCTGTCCCCTCCTTCCTCGCTGAGATGCGTCTGTTATTCTTCGGCTAACACAACAAGACGTACCGTCTCCCGTGTTTTCGCTGCGACAGCCCATCAACGTCGAGATCTCCGCATCAGAGTCTTCTTCATGGGGCGCATTCTCGACGTACCAACTTCTCTGTCTGACTGGTCTGACTTCTTGATGGCCACGCTGCCGAACGCAGGCCAAAGACGATGCGTTCGGCAAGCGCGACCTCAAGGACTACAAAGTGTTTGTTCTGCGCGCCGTCCAAACTTCACCATGTGCAAATTCTCCTTGTCACCATCGTCATCGGTGTCTGGAGATGTCCTTTTCATCTTTCGCTTCAATCACTCAGGCGTGGTCACCCCCTTTACTATCTTCTCGGATCGTTCATGCTCTCCAAGTCCTTCAACAGTTCTTCTGGAGGTTCGTCGGTCTTTAAGAGAGCATTCTGTCGTCATTGATGTGATTCAGCTATCAACCGGCTGATCGTTCTTCAGGTGGCACAGAAGGGGTGTCAGGGGTTCTGAAACCATCAGTGTGGATCCTGATACACCGATTTGTTAATTGCCCGTATATCCCAAAAACAATAGGTTGACTCGGAGGTCCCTTCTTGTGTCTCGCTAATGGGACGTTTTTCATTTGGCCGTTTTCAGCCGCAATCAGACCTACAGGTTCCGTACAGAAACTATGCCTATCCCTCGCTCGCAGGACATAAGGACGGATGTTCTATTCATAGGCATGCATTCTGCACACATGCAAAATTGTTGTTTCTCTCAGCGCAACGTGCCTTTCCTGATGAAGGACTCCTTTACGCCTACATATATGCGATATGCACTGTGAAGATGGCATACTGAGCTTGTTCTCAAATCAACAGGGCTTGGACATCATTGAAGCTCTTCCTTGAAGTGGAGATTAGGGGTATTTGAGCTCCCACCCCAACTGATTAGAACGAGCAATCAGAAAGTTCATGGAAGTGCAGAAGTGAGCCAATGACTTTCTCCGCAGTCTAGTTCTGTTCATCGCCGCTCTCTAGGCAATACAAAAGGATGCCACTGTTGACACTGGCGCTAGCCATATCATTGGCGGAGATTTTCCAGCCTGATGTCTGGATCCTTATACACGGATTTGGCCTTCACTCCTCATGATGAGGTGAATCGAAAGTCAGAAGCGGCGGCACTACTATTGTCTTATCGATGGCGGAGGTTTGAATCAGGCATGATCCCTCCTTGGTCCTCAAACTCGGTGCTCCGACGTTGCTCACAATTGCAGGATATCACGGCCCCATCAAGAACTTGAACAATCTCCCGTCCATACGCAGAAGCACTAGACGAAGTATAAAACATTATGCCTGTCTGAACTGAGACCCAACCCAATCCCCCACCTCTTCCTCTGCAGCATGCAGTCCGACACAGATAATGGCCCCAAACTAGGCTTCCTCATTCTCGAGCAGTATGAGTTTGGATCGGCGATACAATGCGTATGTTCTACCTTGCCAGTAATTGAGTCATTCCTAACACTTACAGATTATCTTCAGCGCAACTGGGATCTTATCTGCCACGGACAGCGGGCTATACTCGGCAATGCTGCTTCATCTGAGACCATTGAGGAGCAAGCAGCACTCGCCCACGCTGATCTTTCACCCATTAGTCCCACATCTACATTGTATGATACCGAGGTACGTAGCTTATCTTTGTCGTTGACTTGTTGCCCACCTTGCTCATGAGGATTACACTGCAGGCGAGCTTGACCGACCTTACTGTAGATTCTTATGTCGATGACAACTGGGGTGATCCGTTCCCCAAGGGCAAGGGTGGTACCATTCGTGCCACTGTTCCTGGACCTCTCCCTTCTCTCGATACTACCTCTGCTTCGATCATGGCCCAAATGCCACAGGGATCATGTTTGCCATTGGAAGAAGATTCTAAGCATTTTGGATACTATGCGCAAGTCGTACGTAGTACTTTCTCCGACGTTTAACGTTAAGACTACCCAATCACTTCTAGGCCATTGAAGATCCTACGACAAAGACCTTCCCGATGGTGTTCGTGCTCCACATTGATACATGTATGTTCTATCCTCTGACGGAAATCATTACCCTTGATGCTCATCCACACTGTGACAATGCAGGTGGGCACAGCACGTACGGTTCTACCCTGTCTTAAAATCAATATTTTGCTAATCACATTGCATTTCAGGTGGGCATTTGGTGCAGGCTATCAAGTACTATTGAAAGATGGCAAACGCGTCTCTTTCAAGGATAAAAAAGCCGGTGATCCGAACTCGTTCCACTCCACGGTGAAGAAGATATGGAACGACTATAAACCGGAGCAGATCATGAGTGGCAGGGAGTCCTACGTTGATGGAACACATGCATGTGAGTGTGTAGCGAGCTTCTTCCACACAAATTGCTCATTTTGAGAGCAAATTTCCCAAAGACTTCTTTGCAATCCGCAACCAGAAGGACAAATTCCAGCTCATTCAGTGATTCCAGTGTTCTGAGAAACGTAGCTGGCCGTCTCCCCTAGAGGGATCTTTCTACTTTGGCATCGCAGATGATATCCACGTCGACATAAACATCCGAAGGTTCGATGGTAACCTCACCCTCTCATTTCACCCGTATGCATGACACATCTTCGCTTTGTACCGTCTGATCAAGTACTAATTTCTATCTTTAGAAGGCAACGCGGATTTGACAACGCTGTGAATGCCTCTTGGGGAGGACTACTGGTGCGTTACTTGACCTACACGTTGATGGCCACGCAGAGTTACTTACAAGATACATAAGTGTTTCATGTCTGCTATCAAGGACGCTCTTCCCCTGGTCCGACTGGTGAGCAAGATTTCCCCCAGCTCACTCCTGACCCAATTTCATACTAACACAACCTCCTTTAGGAGGGCGGACATATCCTCTACTTTTCTTTGAAACGTGATAAAGTTATTTCTGCTGCAAATTTTCCGTGGGGGTACGTCCGCGTTCCTCTTTCTGCCATCACTGCGTGCTAACTCGTTTTCCGTAGAGACCTACGCCACCTAAGCTGGATGTCTATTAATAAATGACCCTGTTCCACAGTACCCAGGTGGTCCCACGGCATTCCTATCTGTTCTACCGATCCAACTGTACATGAGTACTTTTGGAAGGTCGAGCTCGTCTCTATCTCTTTCAATCCTGATAATCGACGATCGAACTCAGAGCCAGCCTTTTACTTCAAGTTTCCAAATGGGCCGATCCATGTCACTTTCGACACAGGTAGGCCTACGCCTTCATATAAGGGATATTTGTCTTATAGTATGGCAATATACAGGATCAACTGTAACATGGCTCCCACCAGCCTTGATTCGTTACCTACGCACCACAGTCTTCCCCACTCCCGACAATGCCAAGCTCGACACAGACAGAGGTGACGAGAGCTCGTCTTTCAACTCGCTGATGCCGGAGTATTGTGTCCCTCCCAGCACAAAGCTACGTGATTGGATGGTCAGGCTCGAATTCAAGAACAGGGATGGTGCGCCATTGTTCGTCGCATGCCCCGCTTATCTATTCCTCGGGTGCAGGAATGCCTCGAGTGCAGACACAACCGGCCACCAGGAAGGACTCTTCTTCTGCACTCCTCCGAGCTGGAATTGTTTTATCTTCGGAGACGTATGTTTCTTTCGGATGTTGATCAAGGTACTGTCTGACTTAACTCTCTGTTAGAACTTCTTCCAGTCAATGCTGGTCGCCTTGCACTATCCCAACCTTCTCCCACCCTATGTACGCTTGGCATATCCCACGAGTAACAGGGGGACATTTGATCTTCCTCCTATGTATTTCGGTGCATAAGTTACAGGAAAACCAACTGCTGTTTGTATAGCAAAGTAGGGCCTTGATATGTATGTCCATGGTATATAAGTATGAAAATCCAGAAATATTCAATGGTCGAGTGTAATTACGCAGTTCTGATATGTTTGCTGGGATCAATGGAACATTCATGTTGGAGATTGTATTAGGTCAGCGAGCTTGTCTTGTGCTTGCGCCCACATCTTATCCGTCTTATTCCGTCTTGTACTGTGTGTTATGTTTCAGTCTTGTTACCTCGTGTATATAGGTATGCTTGCGATGCGATGTCCCTCACGGGTTTGCCATTAGCGTTCAAACACGGTTCAAGTTCCTCCTCGTTCGCTCTTCTCCCGCGCGTCCTCAGGCTGTTTCCTCCCACAATTCACATGTTGCAAGAGAACATTCTGAGATATTTATGTAGATGGCACCCTCCGTGTTGTATAAACTCGGCGTCCAGAAGGTGGTCTGTGGAAGAGCGGTCGCCGACATAAGTAGTACTAGTATAGAAAAGTACGCCGGTGGCCAAGCACATGGCAATTGGCGAGGCGTGGAAATTACCCGACAGCGCTAGCGGAGCTTGATCCGACCATATCCAGCGCTACCATTGCCAACGGCTGTGTTTGGGCTCAGCGAGGATGCAGTTTCCCCCACTCGTTGTCTATATGCAAGTCGTCTTCAGTTTACCACTCAACGGCATGCATGCCCGATTAGATATGTGAGTAGACACCTGATATTATGATATCTTGTCGTCCTAATCTAGCTGAAGGCTCGCCCGATTGAGCGACGATGTCCTCCTCAAATTATTCGAAGTACTCCAACCCAACGAAGGGCTTCGCGCCTTATCGTCAACATGCCGTTGGCTTCGTGATGCATCTTCTCCCATCCTGTTTTGCTCGTGCTACCACGTGCTAGGCCCGACACCTTGGGGTGGCCCAGGGGAGACATATGAGATCCTACCTTCCTCGCTGTGGTCGCATGTCCGGTTCGTTGATCCTCCATCTGAGTCTTTAGTAAGTATTTCTCACGCCGACATATACAGAACATTGGAACTTGCATGCTTTTGTCCTGCGTACTCCCAGAAGAATTCGTCTGTAATCGATCCCTTGGTCTGCAACGCACTCCACACCATCGATACAGCATTGTCCGCATTTTCTCAACTTATGGCCTTGCACTTGGGCGTGCAATACGTCGACGCTCACGGCATATCTTGGAACACCATGGCGAGAATACTGTCGCTCCCCCACTTACATCATCTGCACATCGATAGACTCTACATCTGCCCAGAGATGCTTGACAATGGCGATCTCATTGACTCCATACCTGTTTCACCACTCGTGACACTTCACCACACCATGCCCCACTATCGCCAGCCATGGGGCTTTCTATCCGAAGTAGCGACACTTGAATTCCTCGCACGGAAGCTCCACACGTCTCTCAAGAGTCTCATGCTCCCCGTAGAATCTGCACCCATCAGGACGATATCTTCTCTCTACTGGCCACGGCTACGGGAATTCACGCTTCGAGGGGAATGCTGGTCGGATCCCACGACTCCCATCGTCACTCTCTTTTCGTCGATGCCCTTTCTCCAGTCACTTGCGCTCGAGCTGTCGGAGCCACAGAATGAGATCCCGGGCCCGGGAGTGATCTGGCCAAAGGGGCTATCCACCACAGTGCCGTGGCCTGACCTCGAAACGCTCCACGTGTCATATCCCAACCCCGCAGACGACGTCTATTCCAATCTTCCCTCTTCCTTCCACGCCCTGTCTTTGCGCTCGTGGCCTCACAAGTGTATCCGAATATACGATGAGAATCGAGCCTATTAGCCACGCTCGTGGTACCGGGGTCGTGAGCAAAGATGGTGGGGCTGCCCCCTGCTGATGCCTAGTAATCTAGCTCAGGTACTTTGGAAGTGCAATTTCTCACGTTTGCGCACCTTGGAGCTGGAGTACAGAGTAGACGCCCACGAGTCCGAACTTCTCTGGGCTTTGACTATTCAGTGCCTGCACCTGACGACCCTCGAGATCCACCAATTTCTGAGCGAAGGGACATATGACGTTGCGATAGTGAGTTGGCATCTTACATCTGTCTTGTCACCGTTCAAATATATCTGATATCCGCTTTCACGACGCCACTCTCACCTATAGACCGAATTTGCGGAGGCTCTGGCACCGCTCCTATCCCTCCACCTGCTCAAAATCCATCTCAATTTTCCGTATATGCCTGGTCCTAAACCTGGCCGCGTGATGGGTCGCATACCACCAGACAGAACACTCACCTTCGATGACACCTTAGCATCAGCCGCAGAGCAACTGGCACGAGCACTGGCTCCGTCGCTGGAGGAGATATGGATGTTCAAATATGACTACACCCCGGTGTGGGTCATTTTCGATGTGACTCGCGTCAGTCTGCACGGGGACCTGCAGACAGGAGTGGCAGCAAAGGAGGATTTGCGTCATTACTAATGCGCTTGTACAGTCTTCAAAGGGATCTTACCAGTGGGGATGGTGCTTTGTACTAAAACGCATATTCCTCACCAGTGGTCGTCATTTCTCAAAGTCACTTATACTCCTGCATGGCTCCATGGACTGTCATGATGTCCTACCCATTCAAAGGCGTGCAACGAGATTCCTTGGAATATATGTTAGAAGACATGTAGATCGTGGCAAAATGACTATGCTCACAGGGTCGCCGCTCCGTTTGTAGATTGATCGACTTCCTCTTCGACTCCTACCGGGCAAAACAACTACCTCGCGCTGGCACAGTCCTTCCGTTACAACAACTAGAGCGTATGGCCAGACTGGGGCAGGACTGTTCTAACCTGGGAAACCTACGACACGTACATGTTTCCGACACTTGCCGTGTTGCGAGAGGCGGCTGCTTTTAGGGCATAAAACGAAGCGACGCAACTTCAAGACTCTTCAACTGACGTCCACGCCAAGCTCGGGCGAGTCGGCCCGACGAGCGCTCAGGATTTGACGACCAAGGTTGTTCCGCTGCGAGTTGGCCGGCCTGGTCCAACTTGAACTCGATCCAATAGCTGCCATCGTCCTAAAACTAGCTATCGGCCTGCCTACTCCCTGCGTCGCGCTTGAAACCGTGGTATAACCTATGAGGAACTCGTTTGAAGGTACGAGTTGTGCTAGCGAGGACGGTAATGTCGAAGTTTACCGTTTGCAGTGACAGCCAAAGTGGAGGTTCAACGTTCATTCAACTTCATTGATCCCCTCGAAGGCCCTAGTTCTGTTGTCGGACGCGATTCGATTATCTGAAATATGATGCCTAGCCACGAAGAGCGTGGCTCGATGAGGGTTTAGATGTGGTTTAAGTGAGCTGCATGACTATCGTTTCTCATATGGACAACATTGACGAGCTGAGATCCTGTTTCTAGACGAAGACGGGTTCGTTACCCACAATGCTATATGTTACGACTGAGCGTCGAGTAAGGATCAGGGATACGCACGAGACGAGCAGGAGCGCCGACGAGCACTTGTGCAGTG
>JAKLMY010000475.1:0-15515 GCA_022814645.1 Ganoderma meredithae | reverse complement strand
CCCCCCCCCACCCCCCACCAAAACCACCCCCCCCCCCCCCACCCCCCCGGCCCCCCGCGGGCCGCCGGGGGGGGGGGTAAGAATTATGGAAGAGAAATTATGAACGGCGCGGCCGTCGACGGGCGGTACTGCGGCGGGCGGTGTGGCGAGAAGAAGCGAAAGAAGTTGCGCAAGACATGTGTGAATGTAGAGAGAGAGATGACCGAGGATACAGTGTACACATTTTCGACGTATGGATAGAAAGCACAGTTGACGGGAACGTGAGCGGGCGTGAAGAACATCGACAGCGTGAGGCATGGCAGGGGATGCACAAGCTTATGAGATTGGCGGCGGCCGGAAGGACATGATCTCTTCGTAGAGCAGCTCTTTCAGCTGTTCGCGGCTGATGTCGTCCTTGTGCACTGTGCGCGCGAGGGAAGAGAGTATTAGCAAACGCGGAGACGCGCATTTGGTGTAAGCACTCACGATCAAACTCGAAGAACTCAGGGTCAAGAGGAGGCGCACAGGGCTCGTCGTCAGGATCGTGCTAATGTGCGATGCATCAGGAACCGAGAAAGTGAGGGTCTGAGGTAAGTGGACGTACGTATGCCTCTAGGTACGGATGCGCGAGCGCATCTTCTACTGTGATCCGCTTCTTCGGGTCGAACGTCTACAACGCGCACGCGCGCACTATCAGGAACTCCGTTCTCCGATGTGAGCCTCGCGCAAAAATATCACTCACCAATGACCGCGTCAGGAAGTCGACCGCGAGCGGGTTCGCGTTCGGGAACAGCTGCGCGAAGGGTTTCCGCTTCCGGAAGGGCAGCGCGCGGATGTAGTCGCGCGACCGCCGTGTCGTGATTGCATAGAACTCGTCCAGCGTCGGCGTCCCGAGCACATCCAGGATGAGGGTCAGCTGGTGGTGGTAGTCGCGCCCGGGGAACAGTGGCTTTCCCGAGAGCATCTCCGCGAGGATGCACCCGACTGACCAAATGTCGATCGCCTAAACCCCGGAGGGAACAATGCATAACGTTAGATAACAGGTTCGGGCACGTAAGAGATGAGGACGCGCGCTTGTCGCGAGGGGCAAGTGCAAGGGACGTGGGCGTGAGGAGGAACGCACCTTGGTGTACTGCTTGAACGTGAGCATAATCTCCGGCGCACGGTACCACCGAGTCGCGACGTATTCGGTCATGAAGCCGGTCTCAGTGCCCGATGGCTCTGCTGTTCGCACCGAGCGCGCGAGCCCGAAGTCGCAGACCTTGAGGTCGCAGTTGGCATTGAGGAGGAGGTTCGAGGGCTTGAGGTCGCGGTGGATGACGTCGGCCGAGTGAAGGGCCTTGAGGGCGCGCAGCGTCTGATAGATGAAGTATTGGGCATGGTCATCGGAAAGATCCTGCGTGCGGATGACGCGGTGCATGTCTGTCTCCATCAGCTCTTGGATCACTGCAGAGGCACGGCGAAGCCACCGTCGTTAGCGCGTCCGCGGGGGGGAGAAGGACAACGGGGATGTGTCCAGGCAACGGGTCCCACGCACGGTAGACTTCCTTGAATTGCTCTATAGATGGGGGCTTGATTATGTCCAGTATTGAGATAATCTATTGGGACAAAGTGTCCGTCAACCCGCAGTCCACGTCTTCCGAGGACAAGGGTCCATCGCAGTACCCGCAGCATAACGGATAAGGAATATCGGACGTACGTTTTCGCTTACGCCCGCTTCGCTGAGGAATTTGAGGAGCTTGAGCTCGCGGAGCGTCCGAAGACAAAACATGGAGTGGTCGAAGGGAGCGATCTTCTTGATGGCGACTTTGCGGCCACTTGGTCTGTGGATTGCAGAACATACGATCCCATACGCGCCCTCTCCTACGACGTCCAGGACTTGGTACTGGGTACCTGTGCGCGGGTTTTGGCGGCGGCCGTGGGCGAATCTGACCAGGAGTACGCACCGACATTGAACCGCACTTTCCGGGGTGCTGGTTGGGCGGTAGATGCAGCATGTCCGTGCTTGGCCTTGGTGGCCGCTGCGGGCTGGGGTGCTGGGGCCTGGTCGGGCATGGTGGTGGATTGAGAGAGGGAGTGAGGGGGGCGCGGGGAGGATGCGAGGACGAGAACAAAAGAGAGGCGGAAGAAAGAGAAGAGCTTATAGAGGCGATCTTGTGTGCTTGTGGCAACGGGAGCGCCCGGCCGGGAGCGCGGGATTAGGTCGCGGGGGACGGAGGGGGCTCGGAGGCGCCCGCTGCAGCCTTGGGCTCGTCCCCAGAGCAACGCACACCGTCGCCGGCTTGGACCTGATTTCTCTTCTCATTCGCACACTGATCTGCATTCCACAACCGGCACTTCTCCCCTCGACGACACCCAGAACTCTCACCCATCAACATCTGATTGCTCTCCCGCCTGTCGCGAAGAACAACCGTCGACGGTGCCTCTCCCAATCCGTCCTCCTCCTCGTCCATACAGCCCCGAAGCGGCAATCGTCCTTGTCCATGATCATCACCTTCGGAATCTCCCACACAACAGGCAGATGGATGGACGCCGAACCCATGTCGCTCATCCATCCCCGGGAACCTCACCATCCACCCCGCCGGCACCCCATGCCTTTTTCCATCCACCGGTCCTCGCATGCCTTCCCCTGCGTTGGCCTTGAAACATGAAGGGACAGGCGCATCATTAAAACAAGACGAATATTGCACAAGTCTTGTGCCGAGGACCTTAGTACAGTGTCATACTTGACATTCCTCCTGTGTCAATGGAATTGCGCTTCGGCCACCGAAGTACCACTTCCCGACGATCAGGACGCCGCGTGTCCATGCTCGTGGAGCGTCCTCCCTGCGATTCCAACCCCATTTATGCGCATATATCCAGCTTTCTCCAAATTCCGGTATGTCTCTCCGATATCGACCGCGCGAGTTGCATTCTCTGTCCTGGGAGGTCTCTTCACATCGCTCTCTTTGATAGGTGCGTGGTGGAAAGTCCTCAGTGGATCAGTCAATCAAGCCCTTCCGAACCCTGCCATGATGGCTCTGCTTCCCATCCTTATGGTCCTTTATGATCATCGTTCCCGGCCACGCTCTCAGCTCCGTACTGTATTTACCGCGTGCCCAGGCGGGGAAAGAGGCAAGGAGGCGTGAGATACGACCGGAGGAATCAAGATCGCTCAGATGTCAGATTAACATGTTGACCATGCCTTCTTTGACCCTCCACTTAGGGTGATACAGACAAACACGCCATTTCGCCCCATTTGGTCCAGACTCATTCCCTCCTCGGTGCCTGCAGATCGTTGTGGCGCAACGTGTCTTACATTGCACCTGAAAACCATGGTGCATAAGTACGCGCGAGGCTTCTCGCTTACGATCCATTTTTGCCCCATGGAGAACTTGTTCCCGAGACCCGAATGTTTCTACTAAACGCTCTCAATTAATAGGTCGGCTGTGCACTGCATTAACACCGCGAACACTGTTGGCGATGCGGTCAGAGCCATCCTGATGGCCAACCCCACTAGCTACGGGCGGTGCACGTCGTCATCTTCACGATGTGACAAACGTTAGCACTAAGGTCATCCCCTGCAGGTGGCCTCGTCCGCGCCTGGATCGATGTTTCAATGTGTGTCGACGCTAATAAGCAACAACTAAGCAACTCTTCCCTCAAAGCGCTCCAGAAAATCAGTACGATACCACCGTCCTTACTCCATAGTCTTCGGCACTGATGACTTCCCGGCGTCAGGGTATCGATCACTTACAGCAACGCTGTCGAAGTTATAAAATAAGCCATGTGCTTACTCGCCTGGTGTGCAGTGGAGCACGCTGCCACATAACACCTGAGTAGCATTCGGGAAGAGACAAGTAGCTGTAACGAGCACCCCGGGACCGTCTGCGTCACCACTCCCATCGACGCTGTTGGTCGCCAAGCGACTCCGATTTCTGTCATCTCCTCCCGCTACCGCGTGTCTGTACTTATGTCGGACCGTGGACACATTGATGATATCCCGTTATCGAAGCTACCCTTCCTCTTCCAACATCATCACGCATACAGCCATCTCGTGCCGCGCTCCCACGTCAAGTTACCCCTGTACAGTGACGGTGGCTCGTGTTGGGCGCGTGTCAATGCGTAAGTACAGCAGACTTTGAAGGTGTATATGTTCATGAGATTCCACTTTAACGCCCCTGATCGCCGCCAGGGTCGAGACCAACCTTTTGGAGGTCGTTCACGTTCAATGCTCACGACGGCGACTGCGAGTTGCGCTAGTATCATCGTCGGCCAGCACGGTATGTTGGATTGGCGTGGACAAGCCATGGGTATGCCCGCATAGGCCGGGACTTTCACAAAACACGAAAAGACTACGCGCGGAATTGCTCGCGGGCAACTCTTCATTGACCGGGAGCTGCGAGCTGCGCGACTCGGAGGGAGCAACTCCAGGGTAGATCCCACCCGAAATGGATCACCGCTGCCGGCGGTGACTATATGCGCCAATCTCGTTGGCTATGCATAGCAAACGTTCATTCACTCCCAGTCGTTCACGTTCTTCCGGGCGCGAATCTTCAACTTCCATCTGCGCTTCCCATCCTTTCTCCCCGACACATCTGCAGATGTCCCTGCCCAACCTGTACTTCCCCCTGCTCGAACGGCTCCCCGCAGCCCCGGCGACTTCTTTTGGCACGCTGCGAAACAATGTATTCCCGGTAACGGCGCCAGACACCGCTGCTCATCGTTAATAGGCTGGTTGCGCGTCCGAGCTTTCGCATCGCCGCCGCCGCTGCTCCGTGCCTCCCGCTCGACGTCATGGCAAGCGGCGTAGGTGCTGATTAGTATCGATGCTCTTCACGGTATTCCGCGCATGGCAGTACGCCCGAGGCATCGCTGCTTCACGCTGACACCTTCCGTGGGCTATGGACGCGTCTTCCCTTGCACGCCGCTGTGAAGCAGCCCCATTTCGCCAAGGCCGTCTCCGGTGGCCCTTAGACCTCAGGTCTCGCGCTGGATGGACGTGATTCCATCTTTGAGACGCAGGATTCTACGCTCCAGAACCTGAGCAGCGCAGGCAGGCCTCCAACTACGCACTTTGTACAGTAACATCATTTCCTTTCCCGGCCGCAGCGCTTCGCAAGTGCGCTCGCATCGCCAATTCCAAGTCGCTCTCTTCCCCGATAGGCTGGCGCAGCGCATTCCCAGGTCAACGGTAGCTCCTCTGTACAGCTGCAGATCACGGCCCGCGCTCGCCTGGGAGAGCACGGCGCGCCTCTTTCCGGCGGAGATGCTCGATATATGCGGTCCACTCACCACGCAGGCTCGAGTTCTTACCGTCGAGCGCACTGCGTGCTGCTGCGGGTGCGGAAGGTTCGCAAGCCTGTCACGGACGTCGCCGACAGGCCTCACAGTCACAGCCTCAGCTCGCGTGCCGTCGGGAGCCGTTCCCAGCGTCCATGTCCGTAGCCGCTGTCCATGTGCGCGCCGGCATCTCAAGCTTAAGGATGCGTCCAACTGTCTCGCTCTCACCCGCTGTGATGACCTCCGACACACTGGTCTGGAGGCCGGCAGTGCCGGCTAGTGGCCTCCCTCCGCCCCGCGCCGTAACAAACGTGAACGAGGACGGCATCGTCCGAAGACACGCACCTCCCGACCGCCTGCGCTCCCGAGGCCCGCAACGTGTAGCCTCCGCTCTTCTCGATGCCAAAGCCATAGACTCGGAGGTTTCCCGCTCTGTGTACATGAGTGGACGCGCGCGGCGAATGGTCGTTGGTCCAGACGTTCCCATCTTCGAACTGTTGATCCCCCAAGGGCTGCGCACACACGGTGCGCGTGTATACCGTACTTCCTTCTCCCACCTGGGCTGCCGTGAACTCCGGCGCCTTTGCAACCACAGCCATTCGTTTTCCTTCCCAATTGCAGCCTCTTTACGGCACACTTTTACTGCGCCACCTTCGTCTTGCTGAGGCGCTGGGGGGTCCGAGAAGGCCACTGCGCCCCGGTACCGGGCGTGTCGGACTCGACGACGCTCCCGTCCAGCCCCGCAGCTCTCATCTGGCAAGACGTGCAAAATGCAAGGTTCAAGCTCAATCCAACACTCAAAATCCAGGGTTCGACCGTCACCTTCACCTGTGCATTACGTCGATATCTCATCCCGGCGGGCGCCCGACGAGCGGGACCCGCGCGCAGACGTCGGTGGGAAGGACGCGGAGCGGATTTCGCCCACGACGGTGCGTATCGCGGGCGTGTCGGCTGTCTCGGCCTGATGCACCTGCAAGCATCAGTATCTTCTCAACCTTGTGGATGTGGATGAGCCCGCACTGCGGAGTCCCGGGCCACAATCCCAGGGTTGGCACTCACGATCCTCGATGCTGGCTGAGGTCGTCACTAGGGACCCCTCGACGCTGGTCGCGTTGCGATCGGTTCGGATACACGCGGGTGAGTGTGTAAATGGCGGTCAGGATGCACGTGTCCGATTTCTCCAAACTCGGAGTTCGCGGGGAAGAGGGGTCTGTGAGTGAGTGCGTAGGGGGGAGATTTTGTTATCCAACCTTCAAGTATACGTTCGTGAGTGTGCTATATGCATGCAGAAGGGTCATGGATAATTCATTGCGCAGGATTGAAAGGATGAGAATCGACTGGGATGGCCATGGCTGCAGTGCATTTTCGCGGGTGGGGCGAAGTCCGGCCGTACCTTCGTCAATTCCACCGTCCTACACGTCAATGTAAAATGCTTACAGGAACTGGCGGGAGAGGAGTCAACCACTGCGTCGCGTCTGTGTTCCGCGTTTGTGGCCACTGGCGTCCTCCGACCCTTGGCGATGCCTTCACGGCCACGTGGTTTGAGTGTGCGACGCGACGCGTGAGTATTGCTTCTTCAGCCTGTGAGTGGGAAATGGATCGTAGCGTGAAACAGAACCCCAGTATTTTGACTACCTGGGGCTCTTGAAATCGCACGCCTCCAATGGTCAAATGAAGCCGCGTCAGAGACCGATGGACGTGGAGCATTTGCGATTACTACGAAGTCTGCGCATGTCGGCAGGCTGCCGCAAATACAAAACAGTTGAAGAATGCAGGGTCTTAGTGATCAATACTGTCGCGTTTGAGCTTGTCCGACAGGCATCCCCAACACAGAGACAAAGAAAGCTGGAACAACGCACGTCCAGGCTGCGGTTGAGATACCACACTGCATCGCACTCCTCATTGTACTCCAAACATGCCACTTCCATCCCATAACTGACGCACCCTGGCAAATGGCGAAGGAGGAAGATGACGATCATGGATGCGAACAATGAACGACAAAATACAGAGAGATGACAGCGACGATGCATATGAACATGACAATGTTGGAATGATATGGCGGAACGAACGAAAGCTAATACTGTGAAATTATCAGCAAAAATATCATTGAACGACGCACATTCAGTTTCTGATCAAGGTACCACATCGGCCCGCAATTCTCGTCGTAGTCCATATCATCCAGCAAGTCGTAGATCCGATCCACCTGCTCCTGCGTGATGCCCAGAAGCTCGTGATTTGAGAAGAACGTGGGGATGGGAGTCGGGTGCCCCCACACGAGGTCCAGGTCCAGCTTGATCCCCGACAGCTTCTTGAACCACTTCTCCACGTTCACCCATACGCGGAAGATGTCCAGGTCGCCCGGCTGGGCACGAAACATCTCCTCTTCGTAGTAGCTCGTGAGGCCGATGCGCGCCAAGTAGGGGTAGACCAGGTTACGCTTGGGGCATGCCGTACCAGCACAGAGGTAGCCTAGTGGGGTCCGCGACGTCCACATAGGAAGAGTCGAGCCAAAGAGACATAGTGCCCAAAGGTAGCATCTTGCGGATGAGGTCCCCCCGCATCATCATGACCACGTCAATTGAGAACCACATGCAAGGTGCATGATACTCATAACTTACCCCCATTTGAAGTCCCTCATGGGTTCCTTGTGCGGCAGGAGCGGCTTACCTGGGTCTAGATGAGCTACAGAGGGATCATTGTGAGGATCGGAGGCAACAGAGGTCTGGCCACTTGCAGCCAGGGAACTGTTGGAGTCAGAGGTGGAAGGAGGGAGTTGAGTGCCCTGAGTTAGATTAATGAGCAGCATCTAGCTGGGATGCAGTGGTGGCCATGGTAGACATGCATAAGTACTGGTGTTGCAGTCTGGTTGCAGTCTACAACCCACCGCAAGCCTGCATGGAATACTCTCACGATCACATGATCCATCACGAGTGCCTGAGTGCCACCTGCCCCCTGCCCAATCGTCCGTCTGAGAGTCTCACCTGCTGAACATGCCACTACGTCTTGCTGCTCACTTTGCCAGCAACGGCGAACAGATGCAACAAATGGGAGCCACAGCTAAGTGTGTCTTATAGGGCTTCGTACCTGATTTCAGGGACATCAACTTAGCCACATATTAATACTAATAGACCGACTTCGAGAAGACCCGGCTCAAGTCGACGTGCCTGTCTGAGGCTGTACTACTATTCAATATTCAACGTTCAATTGCAACGTTCAACCCCGAGTCCGGTGTCGCACATCCAACCCATACTTGGTCGGACGTCCTGTCACATTCGCCATCTTATGCCGACGTTGGCCCGTCGACCTCCACCAGCTGCACCATGCGACTCGATGTTCTTCATTTCTGAGAGTCGCGATGTACAGCAGTAGGTACGGCAGAGGAGAAAAGGTGAACGGAAAGGGAAAAAAAAAAGGAAGAGCAAGACAAGAAGAGAAGCCTTTGTATCGGTCATCAACGGTCATGAAGGAGAACAGGCGTATATGTGCGAGGATAGTGAGGCAGTAAGAACGCGGGCGGCTGCGCTGAAACCTCGGTGTGACGGCAGGGGATGGAAGAAAAGAAGGATCACCGCAGGACGGAACGTGGGGCGGCAAGACGTGCATCAAGTGTCGTGGAATGTACATCGTAATGTGTAAGGATTGGAGGGTAGGGAAGCAAGGGGGTAGCGTGTAACGTTGAAGGATGACGACAGGGATTCCATTAGATTGTAGAGGCTGAAGCGACGATGGAAGGTGGATTGGAAAGCCTGCGATCAAAGGGAGGGGAATTCGTTGTATGTCGGAAGAAGGCATTCGCCTGTGGTGGACGTCCTGCGAGTAGGACCTTGAAGACATCGGATTGGGTGCATTGCGGAAACCAAACAAGGAAGAAAAGGGGTTGAGTAAGACCGCTAAGATAGGACAAGAACAAGGACCGTTGAGTGCGATGTGACCGATTACTTCGCCTGTGAAGCCTGAACGAGGAGAGCCTTCTCCTTGAGCACGGACGGGTAGCTGTTCATCAGGTGCGCAAGTGGACGGAGATCATCCTGATCCAGCAGCGCGATCGTGATCTTGGGCTGGAAACAAACCAAGTACATAAATGCATGTCCAGTCGTGGCCGACAAGACAAGACACTCACCGCGCCCTTGATACCAAACGCCTTCACGACACGCCATCTAAAAAGTCCCACAGCGTCAGCACCATAACTTCAGACAAACAACACACAACAAAAATACGTACAGCTTGTCGCCGAGCTGCTGCTTCTGCTGGTTGATCGGCTTGTCCTGGAGTCCGTCGATAAACTCGTCCGTCGCCTTCACGACCATCGGGTCCGCCTTGGGGAGCGGCAGACCCGTCACGGACGACGAGTTCACGAGCCTAATAATCTCCGACGCCGGCAGGCGCGCCAAAGTCGCGATCGTATGCACCTGGGCGTTGCCCGCGCCCGAGGCCGTGCCCGGCGTCGCGGGCGTGGGGCTCGCCGCGGCACTCGGTCCGCGGGAGGACAGGTCTGGGGTCTGGGGCGAGTCGAACATCGACGACACCTTGCGCTGCTGGGGCGGGGTCTGCGGAACGGGCACGGTCTGCACGGCCGGGGTCTGCTCTTCGGTCTCGTCGACCTCGAGGACGAGCTTCGCGTCTGCGATCTTGGCGCGGAGCACCTCGACGTTGAAGAGGCACATGGCACGCTCGCGCTTGGGCAGCGACATGAGAAGGTCGGTCAGGTCCGTGATCTGGGTCGACTCCAGCCTGGCGACGGCTGCCTGCATGCGATCGCGCTCGGACTGAGGGGTCGACACCGAGCCGGATGGAGATTCGGTGCGCGGCGGCGTAGAGAGCGTCGCCGGCATGGACAGCGGGGTCGACGGGTGATCGGGGGCTGACGCGGTCGCGTTCGGGCCGATGTCGAGAAGACGAGAATCCTGCGAAGCGGCGGGAGATGGAGAGGGAGGTGCCGGCGACGAGCCCTTCGAGTAGTTCAACGATTTCTTCGCAGTCTGCACCTGCTCCGACAGCTTAGAAGGATCTTGGATACCTTGCACAACCTCGCTGAGGGAAAGTCCGACGATCGACTGGACGACTGATTCTAGCTCGTCGCTAGCGACCACATCCATATTCTTGATCCGTCTGCTGAGCTCGCCAGTAAGCACTTCTTTCCGGACAACAGGCGACAGCGCCGAGAGGTCGTCATAACGCATGGGCAGGTTGAGTGTGCCGGAAAGCGCAGCCTGGCATATCCTGTGAGCCCCATGGTTGCACAGCAAGCGAAAATGGGACCTACGTGGAAGAAGCTACCAGAGCTGCGACGCGCCCTGTCTGGCCGGTCAAGATGCCCCATCACTGGGGATCCCAGAACGGCGGGATGGCTGCTCGGGCTTGGCCAGCCTGCATAGCTCTCGCCAGCTTCGCTCGCTGTAGGGCTCGTTGCACCGCTACTGCTGCGAGGGTGCCCATTGTGGCCGCCGAAGCGCTGAGCCAGCTTCTCCTGTCTGAGCTGCTTTGGTTCGTGCAGACGAACGACGAGCTGTTTCGTGCCCAGAGTTACACCGTTCATTGCGTTCATCGCACCGGCAGCTGCATTTATATATGCTCAGAATGACGAGCAAGCCTCGATTACGAACGGAACTACCTTGGTCTGGAGTTTGGAAGGACACGAAACCGAAGCCACGACTGTCGCCTTGTTCATTACGCATGACACGAGCACTGCGACGGGTTAACTCGAGCACATACGCTCGCCGCCACGCAACTTACCTGACAATCTGTCCGAACTGCGATGGGAAAGGTCGGTCAACCTAGAAATCCCGAGGCGATAGACGTGACCTACCTGACGGAAGTGCGTGAAGAGTCCATTCGAGTCGATTGAAGTATCTAGGTTCTGAAACAAGGTGAATGAATGGCCATTACGTCGGATGTAGGGCCTATAAAGAATCAAGCTTACTTTGATGAACAGGTTGCAAGGGTCGATGAGCCCGCTGTGGCTCGTAGATCCCGGTCCGCTGAGGGGAGCCAGCTGCACCTGCTGTCCAGGGCCATGGATGAATACGGGTTGTTGACGTGGTCCAATGTAGGGGGATTGACGAGGCGGGGAATACTAAAGAATGATCATCTAGCCCTATTCGTGCAGCAACTCTCCACGCGACATACCTGGGCTGGGTATGGAAACACAGAACCGCTGGGGACGAACGATGGCGCATTAGGTGAGAACTCGCTCACGATCGCACCAGCACGACGGGGCTGGTATATTTGAACAACAATGTTCTGGCCTTCGACGTCGGCACAATGCATGGATTCCTCTGCTTCGCGCGCGTCTTCTTCTCTCCAGAACTCGATTACACCGGTATCCTTGCCGAATGGGGCCTGGGTGCGCACCGAAGCGAGGGCGCCGAATGGACGGAAGAGGTCATAAAGTTGTGAATCAGTGTATCCTGGCGGAAGCTGCTTCACAAGTCGTGGGGAGGCATTAGGAGGGGGTAACGGCGTTGGCGGTGTCGTAGACGGGTATGGAGAGAGCGTGAGGGGAACATTCTGGTGCTGGTTAGGTACCGGACGACCCTGCAGCGTGGCCAGTGCTTTCTCCGCTGTAAAGATGCCATCAGCGTCACGTTGGGTGGAGGGATTTTGATGTGACACAAGGTTCGCGAAGCAATTTAGCGAAGTGAAAATGACGGTCGTAAAGCCGCTCACCCTCCTCGACGAGGCTGCCCGTGAAAGAGTGATCCAAGATACGAACGGATTGTCGTCATCAACAAGTTGACGAAAATTATAGCAGACATGTTACCAACATAACCCAAGCCGAGACCAAACACACCCAAGTTAAAGGGACTGTTGCAGCAAATACGACATCCCCTCCAGGAGAAAAGGGCCCACAGGCCGATAGGCTTTCGCCAAGCCCGTCAGCTGTCGGTCATTCTAGATCTCCCTCAGTCCCACCCCTTGCAGAGTGGCACCAGAGTCTCCGAGCGACAGAGGCGCAAGCCAGACGTCTTCTGCGCGAACATTGGACGTAAAACCACAGAGATTGCTCCGCCGCTCCGTATCGTTCATGTGGACGATTGATATCATGATGTAGGATCTCAGAGAGGGTTAAAAGTTCGAATGTCAGGATGCAAGTAACGGTGACCACAGACCGTACATCGTGCCATGGGCGCAATGTTACAGGGTACAAGGCTGGGCGAAGTAGGAGGGAAGTTTTGGGACACTGCATTAGATCGGATTGGAGAATGGAAGTCATCCTAACACTTGCCCGCCAGCACGACGAAACGGAGAACATATGGGGGCGTGACAGTCCAAAATCTCTGGTGGGTGGGATAGGCGTCGCAGCAGGAAAGGCATGTGGTAGAGTAGAGAGATGGAGAACAGAGATGGAGAACGACGAGTGGAGGCCGAGATGGCTTTCAGGCCTGCAGGTAGGCTGTCTCGTCGCGACATGTGGCGACGCACCCATCGTGCTCCGAAACCTCTCATCCCACATGCTCATCCTGCCGCTTCGGAGTCCCAACATTGGCTGGATCACGACGTGGCCCCTCGCAGCCAGGACTCGAAGGAAGACGTTCGAAATCAGAAATCAAAATCGACACTCACCCTTCTCCAGGTACTTGAACTCGATCGTCCCCGACAACGGTCGGTTTAATCCATCCCGAGCGATGTTCGGCCGGAACGGAGCGCACGACTGGAAAGCGACCGCAAGATCCTCGTCCCTCACGAATGGCGGAAGGTTGGAGACGTACAGCAGGGGTTCGTGGAGGTAGGGATGGGGCTGCGGGCGGGGTTCCGGAGGCGGGCTGCTGTACTCCGAGGCCATGATGGAGACAGGAAAGCGGGAAGAAAGGGGTCGTCGGGTCGTCTGCCGAGCCTAGGGGGGTGCCGGGGTGGTATAGACCGCGTCGGGGACGAGGGGGCTGTCGAGCACGACGCGGAGGGGAACGAGGATCACCGCCTGCCCCTCTCCTCCAAAAAACGTTCAGGACGTCCTTACGTAACCCGACCCTTCTAGGCGCACAGCCGCCGCTCTCCCTCCCCTCCTCCCACTCCCATCCACCTTCGCCCTTGTTTTTGTCTCAGCTCCAAACTAATGCCGACGGCAACGACGACGGAGAAATACGTGTATGGTGTACCCCACTCGGAGTGCAAGACCTGGGAAATTCAGACTCCTGGATGGTCAAATGTCAGCCTCTCGTGGCCCGACTCAGGTATGTGCGCACACTGTCTGGTGCAGCAACTGTAGTTGCGGAACATGACGCTCCACTCAAATTTCCAGATAGCACGCCTCAAATGCGCTCACCTGAGCCTCGTAAAAGCGGCCTGTGTAAAATGGCGTTCCGTCGTCATCAGGACCCGCGGCGGTGATCCCGACCCGCTGTGAAGCCTTAGAAGACGAGGAGGCGAGGGTCAAGAGGACGGCACCTCTTCCCAGGCAGGTTACAGCCCCGATGGTGGCTTTCCTCGTTTGTATCGCGAAATTTCCCCGGTAGGTCGCTGGATGGGTTGCAAAGAAATGGCCAATTCGACGAAGACGAGGCACGGACCCAGGATCGTGGACATTGAGATAGATCTGGGAGAGATCTTCCACGGTTGTCTTACTGCACGGTCGGAGAGACAAGGCTCCTTTCATTGGTGTTCAGTATAGGGGAAGAAGCCCCGAATTGAACTCACGATGCTACCAGGAAATGACCACGGTGCACGTCGGCCTCGAATTGTACCCCACCGATCGTAGCCCCACAAACCTTTTCAATGGATACAGTTGCCGGGTTGGAGTGCTCCTACTCTCGCCGCCTCGCTCCGAATGCGAGTTTCTCTCGCCGAGCTAACAGAGTCCACGATTCAGGAGCACGAAGACCGCAGTGGACTTGATCCTACTTTCACTCGCGAACACCGGCGCGCCGACCTTGTGCACTGCCCCTCCGCTCGCTTATTGCGCGTGCGAAACCTTGCAGACAGCATTCTAGTTTGTTTCCTCGGTGGTGCGTCGTGCATCCCGTCTGTCATCTTGGTGAATCGACATTGTCTCTGTGTCTGAGGAAACTTATGCAGTGTAGCGTTGACGAAATTGTAGTACATGATGCTGAAGGAAGACTTCGTCTTTTGACGGGTCATGGAAATCCAAGGAAAGCGTGAGTAGTACTCAGACTAGTTCTAAATCCCCTAGACGTGCTTGAAATAGTCGGGATGACCGTGTCTCTAGTCAGTCTACGCGAGCCCATTCATCGGCAGGTGAGTGCATCGAGCCCACATCTCCTGGAGAGCCTCCACGATCGAATTACCATGATGACGGCTGGATCCGGTGTGCCTTCGCAGTCTAGACTAAACGCTCGGTCATTCATGCGGGGCGAGACCGAGAGCAACTAGAGCCTGGAATCCACCCGTCGCCATCCAACAGAGGTGTGTACCTCCACTCCACATTTCCTTTTTCTGTACAAGGTTATTGACGTTTCCATGAGAGCTTTGTATGCTATGCGACGCTGCAGATCCTTCACTGACCAGTGGTTTTCATCGACGTGTCTCACGTGGGTCAGATCCCCGGTGAAGGTCAGAACAGTGGGATGTGTTGCCAGTCGCCCCTACCAGCCACAAAAGCACGAGGACTGAGTCTCAATTCAGGTCAAATTTTGTATACTTACTATGGATTATCAACAACACAGAATCCGCGCAGCACAGTCCCTGCGTATCTCAATATCCACTGATTGAAAGGCGACGATCTGTATTACCCGCCGTTATCTTGATAGACCACAATGTAGTCAGGTCTCAGGTATAGAAAAGAGAATGACACGCATCTGATTGACCGTCCGCCAGGTCATTTACGAGGGTTCAAAAGGATGGGACGCACTCCTACAACGAAAATCCGGTGCGTTGTCAATGCTACTTGATTCTGACATAGCGCATTGCGGTCGTCGGTGGAATATGACGAAATGCGGCTACTAGTAGTTAAGTCATCCGAGACGAAGGTGCCACTTCCATCCCACCGCCCGTCGCACCGCCAGGCCCCATCCAGACACATCGCAAAGTATATCAAGTACTAGAACTTTCAAATTCCGATCTTTTGCATATATAGTCCGTTCGAGTACTGGCCCTTCGCACCCCCGCTACCCCCTACCGTTGAATATGGCCTCACAGTGCCGGCACGCCCTTGTCAACGCCGTGTCCAATTTGTCAGTGTTCGCATGCGAGCCCGTGATCTCGTCATGGATTTCCAATTAACCCCATTGTCTACGCCAACAAGCACGACGGGCAAGGTGGGTGTTTCGGGCGTTTGGAAACGGGATGAAAACTGGTACGGAAAATTCAAATTTCTTGGT
>JAKLMY010000474.1:0-17591 GCA_022814645.1 Ganoderma meredithae | reverse complement strand
GCTGCGGTAGGGTTCTTTACCCACCGCCTGTCTGCCAACTTCGCCCCAGCGCTCGCTTGTTCGCGCCACCACCCTAAGTGGTTCCGTGTAGACCTCTCTGCGCCCGGCAGCTTTGTCTCCAAGCACTTGCACTGGCTTGAATTTGTTCCGGAGTCTGCGGATGGTGAGTCTTTTGGCTTTGTGAACCCCGCCAACATCTTGCGCGGATGCCACATCATTCCCACGTTCGCATATGGACAAATGGGTGAGCTTCTCCGTCTATCCATCGGACGTGGTGAGCACGGCGGTTGGGACAAGTTGTTAAAAAAAGATATGGACTACCAGTATTACTACGTCAACATGTGAGTACTAACTTACAAGTATTGTGTAGTCTGCGCGCTGAATGGTTTAATAGGTTTGCTGACCGTGATATTTTTATGCGATATTTTGGTGGAGGTATCGGGCATCTGGTCTACATGCATAAGGTAGAATTTGCGTTTGATAGCGCCACCATCAACTCCGAGGTGGGAAGACGTTGATGATACTGACAACAATGGTACAGTGGACATGCCTGGCATCAATGGTATGTTATCGTCACTGGGGTCTTCCATTCAGTGTTCAACTGACATTTTCAGAGCCTAATGGGGCAGCGCCGGTTAGCAGCGAAGCTGACCTACTCAAGCTGGTCCCGGAGCTTGTAACAGGTGGTTAGGAAGCTGTCGAACGGGCCAACTGCGCCGTGACTGAGTGTGAGGCACGGGACTCGGATCGCGACTCAGATTCTGGCGAGGAACCGGATGATGAGGATGGTGAGCAGGACAGGGATCAGTCAGACAAGGACACGGACTCCGATCCAGACTCGGATGACGAGCGCAAGGATGTACACTACGAGGATGAGTATGAATGTGAAGGATTTGCGCCATTGTAGCCAATACACACCGCTTTCGGACTTGCGCATTGCTGAGGGCACACATAGCAACGTTCACGCGTGTAGGCTTGTGGCCGGGGTTTGCCTATCGCTGCATAAATTATGCATACTGTTGCCTCGCGAGGCCATGGTATCCAAACTGTTGCCTCTCGAGGTGAAGGTATGTATATACAAAATCCCTAGGCTATATATCCATACTGTCGCCTCGAGAGGCGATACTATGCATCGTCCCTCCATAAGCCGCCTGGCCCGGTAATCCTTTGCCAACTGCCGCCTGGCGCTCCATACCCATCCATCTTTCCCTCCCTTTTGCTGATGGGTTGTGGCACCTACCATCCAAGTCGTCTCTGATCAGGAGACCGTCATTCTACGGCATGCCATCTCTCCAGACCACCTTCTGACCTTCAACTTCGACAATGGCACAACCCTCTACTTCGACAAGACCTACCAAGTCCTGAACCCACCAAAGGTCTCATTTGCAGATGATCTCGCACAGCTGTTCAAGGAATGGCGATCCTTCGACTTGGTCTGCGTCAATGGCCGTGGAATTCCCATCAAGGATTGGGACAGTTTCTACAAAAAGCGGGCTGGAATCAAGCAGCATGCATGGGATTTGGTCTGAGTGCAGTGGGGAGCTTGGAAGGTACGTACCTAGCTTTATTTATGGTCAAGGAGGGCGAGCCACAAATAGATCTACAGTTTGCTGATTATCAGGTTAGTTTATTGTTGAAGAGCGAGAACGTTTTGCTTCCGACGAGCTGTTCTGAGCGTGGTACTCAGATGAGGACGGCAACCGTCTCAATTTCAAAACCATTTGCGAGCTCCTTCAGAGCGGCCGGGAGGAGAGCGACAGAAGAGACGCGGCCGCTGCGCGTTGGTTCTTCGATGACGACCTCACCCAACCAGCCACCTACGACTACTTCCATTACAAGAAGTCAGGGAAGTGGCTCCCAGTGACGGAGGACCGGACGATTGCTGCGAAGTGGCGCCAGTTGCTCCAAGACAAACCCGAGGTCACTCAGCAGTGGTCTATGCGAGCCGCCAGTTTCCGCGAGGCGAAGGACTCCGGATCTGCTTAATTCTTGAAATGGCTCGGCAGCACAGTCTGAGAACAGGAACGAGACATTCCTTACCAGTTTGGACAACACACCGACCTGCACACACGCTCATTAGTATATATGCCACGCCGCGCGCGCACCTGCACACTCCTGTCCTAACACACCACCCACCGCCTACAATAGCACCGCAGTAACGACAAGTTCTTGATGACGATGCCAAGTTAGTCACGTACCTATAGTTTACGCCCTTCTGTATACCTGCATACTTCTACTGCACCCTTATCCTTAATCACATCCTGGCCTCAAAGTCACTGACCCTCGTACACACAAGCACCTGCTGTTGTGTATTTTCACGAGGATTTTCACGAGGAGAGATAGACAATCAGGGCCATCCTTGATACTTCAAAGTTCGTACTAACAATACACGAGGTTCGTTTCTACTCAGGCACTCACTGGGCTGGTGCCATGTCCCCCCACCGCGACGCTAAGCTTCTCATCTCCCACCCTCTCCTGCTCTGCCTCTTACCCGCAGGTGCTCGATCCCAGGCCGGCAGTGGCTCCAAGATGCGACATGTCAGATGGCGGGAGGCGGCCATGACCATTGCGCCGTTCCACATCTCTCTCCTCCTCGACCTCAAAACGAGGACCACCATCGCGAGGACGATATTGAAGGGCGACGAGCGACCGTGTCGCAGAGAAGCGCGGGGGCTGGGCCGCGATGCCGTTCGGGGATTCAACGGCCGGAATTTCGATGGGAGGAGGGTGGGACAGCCAAGTCGGCCACCGCGACTGTTCGTCGAGGAGGTCGACCCAACCCATTGAGGGGGACGGAGCCGACGTGCGCGCACAGGAGCCCCAGAGAGAGAGAGAGAGAGAGAGAGAGAGAGAGAGAGGCAGGCAGGCAGACCGGGGAAAGAGGACAAAGCGCGAGCAGGGGACAAATCGCGAGCGTGGAGTGCGCGAGGCAGGGGGCGGGATGTCGGGAGGAGTCTCAGGACACGAGAGGGAAAGACGTCGAGCGCGCCGCACTGGCAGCCGATGCGGCACTCCCACGGTCACGATCCCCCCCTCCTGCTCTCGCGCCGTCCGGGGGCCTGCTGGGGCGAGCGGGGCCAGTGGCGCGGGAGGCGGTGCGGACGATCGCCCAGACGGGCGGTTGGGAGGCCGGACTGCCGGATCGGGCAAGCTTACGTAAGGGGGACCCGAAACTGGCGCCCTGGAGACCGTAAATCTAGGACAAGAAGGTCACAGACGGTCCTTGTGCCCTTCGCTTCAGACAGCACGACTCGGATATTGACCTGAGAATGACACCCGATTCCCTCACAGTACTCTTCGCTTAAGCTGAAGATGAAGATGCTCCACACTCTTCGAAAACGGCATTTCATCACCAGCCATACGCAAAACACCGCTCAGTTCCCGCCGACTCGGACTCGGCCCACCTCAGGACGTGTCTCTCAGGCTTACTCTGCCTCCTACCGGTGCAAGAGATGACACTAGTGGTTGAGCAGGACACTGGCACGTCCGAAATTGCCAACTCTCCCGTTCTTGGGGATGAAACACGCCCCTCAGGGGAACTTGAACCGGATGGTATAACCCCTACGAAAACCGTACAGCATCTCCTTGAGCAAGCTTGGCGTTCACGATGACCTTACAAACCGCAGCTCAATCTTCTACTGACCTCACGGTGGATAGTGTAGATAACAGAAAGCGTCGTATCGACATCCCTTCCCAGCATCCCTTCCAGTGCTCTTCCAGGTCCTGAATCCGACTTTCCAACACGATGTCCTCAGAGAGCAACTCTACCACCCCCGATTTTCGTTTGCTCGGAGTCAACACGGTCGCCCTAGACATCGTCCGATATTACGTCCGTAATGCGAGCGGCGGGACTGTCGAGTTGGCGCTGTCGAGCCTTTCATTCGGTGCGTACTCTCGGTTGATGCCTTCGCGAACTTGCCGCTGTGGACCATTCTCACAAGACACTACCAGGCGTATTGACAGTACTCTGCTTCGCGTCGATATACTTTCTCATGTGAGCTGTTAAGAATTCTTTTCCTCTGATGCTTCTGCGGATGAATTTAACAAATGCTCCGACGATGTAGTCGCAGAGGATCGCTCGGTCGGACGTCGACAAGTGTCGGGGTGCCTCTCCTCGGCATCCTGATCCTATACCTGTCTACCGGTACATATATGGTGGCACTCATCTGGAACCAGTCGAGCACCAACCGGTGGATAGCTCGTGCCACAGCCGGTCTCTCCTCTCCCTCCTACGACGGGCAGGAGGAGATCGTCGCATTCGAAGATCTCGTCCTCAAGCAATCGTGGATGCTCACCATCGCCACCATCTTAAATGTGAGTCCCAAGTCCTTCCCTCAAAGATTTTGTGCGGCAAGGTAAAAAAAAAACAATCCTCCTACAGTTTGTTGTCGGAGACGCGATCGTGTGGTGGCGTGCGTGTGTCATCTGGCAACAAAAGGCAGTGTATTGCATTGGGTCCCTGCTCTTAACCCTCACTCTCGGTATGCCTACCTGTCTTTCTTCCGTATTTTCATTCAGCGGTCTGTGTCTGATGCCCCCCACGTTCTCGGCATCGCCGGGGTGTACGTGAGTGCGCAAGGCTCACGCGGAAGCCCGGTCCTCGTCGTCCTTCTCTCGGCAAATGCATGCGCGCTTACGGCCGTGTCCTCGTCCCTCGCTACAAACGTCCTCGCGACGGCTGTGATCGCATTCAAGGCATGGTATGTGCTCACAGCCGCCGCCATTCACCCCTCACGCCATCAGGCATTAAGAGGAAGATCTCATGCATGGACAGGGAACACCGGAAGGTGGTGAAGGAGCAGTTCGCAGCAGTCGGGACACACTCACAGGTCCTGCAAGTCCTCGGCTTGCTCGTGGAGTCCGGCAGCATATACTGCGCGATCATAGTACGTATCCCGCCGTAACGCACGCTACCTTTTCTCAATGAATATCCCTCTCAGGCATTCTCAATGGTGACAGACGTGGTGCCGTTGCCGGTGACCGGTCTCGTCACGTTCTACAGGGCCTCTACGTACATCACTCGCGGATGCATCATACCGGTTGCGGTGAGTAATTCATCATACGCCATAGGATCCTATGGGACAGCAGTGTGTGGCAGCATGTCGACCCAGGGACAACCACTGGCGCGTTGTACGACGAGTCTGACAACACTCTGTCACGGTGCTAGGCTATCTACCCGGCGGTCATCATCGTCCTCGTCGCACTCCAGAAATCTCCAATCGAGGCTGTGGGTCTGTCACGCGCTGCCCAAGCCCATCTCCATCACGATGACTGGAATTCTGCTCGTGGGCAAGCTCGTGCAGACGTGGAGGACGATGCGGCTGGGGCGAGCGATATCATTGCGCTTCCAAGCCATCCCGCCCTCCGTGGTGATAATGGGCTCGAGGACACCGTCGACTCGGACTGCGATACTATGTTGGCCAGCGTGAGGGAGGGCCGGCTCAGAGCTCAGAGGGACATCCTCGCTCGCGCTCGATATGGAACCTTGGATGGCGACGCAGCTAGATGTCGATAGATATACGATAACGGCCACCGAGGGCCTTGTCTAGTTGTGGTCTGTGCTCGTAAGTTATAAATGATGCGAAAATGCGATGGAATAGAACGCACTGAGCCATGTCGAGCACAGCTTGCCACCAGCAACCACTAGGCAGCGTGCCCACCGTCCACTCTGAGTTCGCAATACGTTGCCCTGCCGTGCCACTCTGGGATGAACAGCCCGCCGAGTCTTCCGCAGCAGTCAGCGCGGGAACTGAACCGAAGAATCTATGCAGTATGACGGCTCAACTGAGCCTATCACCTACCAGGCCTCTGACACAGCCCTCCGTCTCAGCGTATCAAGTTTGAGATGTTACTCACCTTGAGCTCGCCACCAACTACTAGCATCGGGGGGATGAAGGAGACCGAGCACCCGTGCCCCTAGCATCAGCTTGATATTTGTGACTCTCTGGCATTTTCTTTATTGCACTGACAAGAGCCAAGATAGACCTAACATAATATACAACCGCAGCTGAATACTGACACTTGTTCGCGCTGTGCCGGCGTATGCTGTTGTTTCACGGGACGGTGGAGAACTTATACACGGACTCCCAGTTGTAGTCCTTCCCTGGATAGTCTGCAAGGAAACGCGACGGCGGTGAGTGTCCTGCGCATTCTCTAGATCTCACGATTCTCGAGTCTAGCTAGAGATGCACGGTACTCACAGAGCTGGTCGACGCCCCACTCGGGCGTGTTGATCGCATCGATGTAGCCCTCTTGCTCGATCGCGACCGCGGACCACTTCGTGTAGTTCACGTCCGGGCCGCCATGCACGACTTTGCGTGGAGTGTCGAGCCAGAAGCCTGTGTAGACCTGCACGGCCGGGTTGTCCGTCGTCACGTCCAGCCTAGCATCCAGGTTGCAATTGAAGGTGAGCATCGTCATCGCCTAGCGCAAAATGTCAATGGCGAGACGAGACAGACCTGATGCCGGAGAGGTCGCTCCATAGGGAGACGCCGGGCTTGGCTTCCTCGCGGCTGTCGTAAATCCAGCAGTTGTCGTACCCTTGGCAGCCTGCGCACGAGATCATCGCGGGCCGTCATCAGCTATCCGGCAGAAGAATGAGAGATGACCGCGGGGACGTACCGCCACCACACAGGCCGATCGTGTCGTCCCACCGCACGCCGATCGCCTGCGTCTCCCGGAAGTCGAACGGGGTCCCGCTGACGTCGACCAACTTGCCGGTGGGGATCGCGTCGCCGTCGACGGCGACCACGCGCGACGCGTCGACACGCAGCTTGTGCGCGAGCACCGTTTCCGAGCCCGCGCCCTGGAACGCGTCGAGGTTCCAGTAGATGTGCTGCGTCAGCATGATCGGCGTCTTCTCCGTCGCGCTCGCGTGCACCGACGTGTGAAGCGTGCCCCCGTTCTCGACTGTATGCGTCACCTGTTTCCGTGTGGTTGAGGACGATGAGAAGAGAGGGAGAGGGCAGGGAATCGTACGGTGGCTTCGACTATGCCAGGGAAGCCTTCATCTCCTTCGTCGAGGTGGCGGTACGTCACGCTGGTGTCTGTGCGGGCGACGACGGTCCAGTTCCGTCGGTCCCAGCCATAGATCCCTCCATGTAGCGTGTCCTGCCCTATATTCCACACACGTGAGCCCTTCTTTTGCTCTCCGTTGACACATGACACAACCGCGCATACATACCGTTATGGTCGTTGGTCGGAATGTGGTACACGTTTGGGCCGTCCGGCTGCGGGTCCTTGGTGATCGGGATCGAGAACGTCCCTGCCGGGTTGAATCGCGTCGGTGAGCACCCCAACCGGACGTCCTTCCCACCACACTCACCGTTCTTGATCCGGTTGGCGTATCTTCATGTTCATTCAACGCCCAGTCAGTTACCTTTTTAGAGTATGATATAGGTGCAAACAGCTCACCTGCCCACAATAGGGTTGAATACCGGGTGCGCCGGGTCCGTCAGCAGCTTCGTCTAGAACGCAACGCCGTCCTCCCATTCTTAGTGTCTTCGATCTCCATCCTCATCTGGCTACACAAGGACTCATGACTCACGTTGTCGTCGTACCCGAGCACGACGTCCCGCTCGTTGCCCTCCCGATCGCGCACCCACAACTCCGTCATCGTCGCCCCGAACGACACGAACTTGGCCGTGATCAAGCCGTCAGGCGCACGCAGTGTCGTCACGTCGAACGGCTGGACGCGTGGTACATCAAATAAGACTGCAATGACGAGAGAGAGAACAGGAAGGTTCGACGCACCCAGCCTGGAGCCTGGGCAACTTCTTCTACTGCCGTAGCGGCGAGTACTAGCATCGCGATGGCAACTTGAAGGAAACCGAGGCGTTGCAAGAAGACCATATCGGTGTCGTGCTTGTGCCCTGCAGTTCTGCCTCAAGGATCGTCGTCGGACGCAGTGCGCAAGACGAACACGTCGACGGATTTTGGCGGGATTTTATGCATTGCGCGGAGCGTCCGTGTTTCCCCTTTCTCCTACATCCCATTCCGATCCGCGGCTGAACTAGGCTTCGTGACATGTGCACAAATGGTAAGGATTATGAATGTCCACACGTACCCGCATGCACCATATTGAGTTGGATAAATGACAGGGAATTGCTCGGGTCCGAGTACCGTCAGGTGAGCCTTGCTATCGCTTTGCGTACGAGGGGCGCAGTAGACCTTCTAGGCAAGATTAGAGGTCCAATCAATGGGATCAAGGAATAGGCATATGCGGTACCGTGCTGGCCATAGTTTGCCATACAGTTGCATATAGACATGCGTTTACCAGCATAGATCGGGGTAGACTTCGGACGTTCCGCGGATGAACAAAGCCTGCAGGGCCACAGCGAGGCACGCACCTTGGTGCTGGTACTGGATATTTGTCCGGCATGGGCATGGATCATTTCTCACCGTATCCCGTGTTCTTCGAGAACGGTGAACAACATTTCTGGTTTCGGCGCGTGTCCGATATAGTCTGCATGTCTCCGTTGGGGCGAGCCCGAGACTGGCTAACACCTGGGAAGCTCGTCATGGACCACGCCGTTTCACTACGTCTATAGGCATGCGAACAAAGTGAGTATCGAGATGGATCGCAAAAAAGAGGATCGCATACGCACTTCTCTCCAAACGCCCCCAGTACCCGTTACCCAACAGCTCTGCAATTCGCAAAGCCAAACTGACATTCACTCACCAAAAAATCTGTCTCGCCAGTCATCCTCACACAGCAAGTTTGAGACCATTGACACTGTTACACATCACGTATTTGTATTGCTTGTTGTTATCCTTCTTAATCCTGAACATTCTTCCCCGCTCGTAAAACAAACTGCGTTAATACATCCTGCAATCCGTAGACCCACGCACCGAGACCTACTGTCCCGGCGAAGATACGAGAAACAGTCCCCGGCCTTGCAGCAGAAGCAGGCCGTGTCTGAATGCGATAAAATACTGTCCCCCGATCCGCTGCCGTCCGCTGGGGAGATAGTGCGTGTCGTGTTAATCGCCCCTCCCTCTCCTCGCCTGCCTTCGCACAAGCGCACTGGCTTACGAACTCACGCCCGCCGCCCACGCCGCTTCTTCCCCCCACTCGCCTTCTTCGTCTCCGTCTCAATCTCGAGTGCGCGCTCACGCATCGTCTCGTGCTCCTCATCGAGGAATCCGACAGTGATGTCGTCGAACCGCTCCGCGTCCTCGACCGCCTGCTTGTCCTCGGGGCCCCAGCCCTGCCACGGCTGGTCGCCCTCATCGTGCTCGACCGGTAGTGGCTCGATGTTCGTCGCCGGCGTCGAGATGCCCGCACTGATGCTTGCCCCTGTCCCCGTGCCCGTAGACGCAGACTCGGAGCGCGAGATCAAGTCCGTCCCTTCCCCGGCCTCGAGAGGGATGGTGTCGTGCACAAGGAAATCCTCGTCCTCCTCGTCAAACTCGAGCGGGACCGACGGGTGGTCGGTCGCATCGGGACGAGTGGCGACGAGGCGGGGCGAACGCGCCTTGCCGAGCTCCCGGCGGATACGGCCGAGGCCCTCCGACATCCCGTCCTGGATCCCCGCTGCAACCTGGCGGATCGGGATGGCTTGGATGAGCGACTTGGAGCCCGAGCCGGGCGTCCCGTTCGGGAGCATCGGAAGCACGGGCGGCGACGGGTTCAGCGGGTGCAGCTGCGCCGCGAGCGCGGACGCGAGCGGCTCGTCGAACGACGACGGGGCGCGGCCGATGCCCGTGCGCATGTCGTGGTGCGGGGAAAGATCCTGGACGAACGCCTCGCTGTCCCCCGTTGCGAACGCACTGACCTCGATGGGCTTGCGGACCTCGATCTTGCTCGACGGCACGTCCAGGTGCAGGCTGCGGATGAGCGCGTGGTAGTCCTCGCCGAGGGCGTGGAACGCGAACTGGTGGGAGAGATAGATGAGCCGCGGGAGGACCTTGGGCGACAGCGAGAAGGTCGACAGCTCAGCACGGGAGAGCCAGCTGTGCGCGTGCAGCACAACGTCAGTTCGGGGCTGTCAGGTGGGGACACACAAACTTACTCGGCTTTGGCTGGACGACCGACTCTCCCGGTGCTCGTTCGTCCTTGCTTCAAACTCTGCTTGACTTCAGGCCATTCTCGGCCCCTTGCCAGGGACCAAGTCCCGATGACGCTTTCCCGGCCGACGATGTCAGTCGACTTCTCCATCATCTGAGTCAGCCCCGACGCCGCAAGGGGGCCGGCACCGGAGCCTGCGGGAGGCGACGTGCCCATGTGTCGGCTGAGCGTGCTCATACCAGGAAGTGAGATGCTCGTCCCGCCCACCACCGGGATAGAGCCGGGGACGACGGCCTGGTCCGTTGTTGCGCGGTCGATAAAAATACGGTGAAGCGTCAACGTCCCATCGTTGGGGTCAAACACGAGCAGGTCCTTGTAGTTCGTCGGACGCGTCGGGCGTTGCGCCGGCGACACGGGATTCTTCGAGAGTGCGCTCGAGACAGACGATGGAGACGATGACGTAGAAAAGTGCACAGTCGCTGGGGGAAGGAGCGACGGGGGGAGCGTCGCCTCGCTCGAACGCAGGAACGTAAATGCGCAGGAGATGGCCGCCGAATCGGGAGGCAGCGACTTGAGCCGTACGCGGACAAGCGGCGACAGCTCTGTCGACGAGGAGGCCTGCATTGCGCGTGAGGAGCGATCAAAACAGAGAATTCGCATTAGGACAACTCACCAAGTCCCGGCCGTTGACAACCTTGCCCGAAAGATGGCTGCCCCCGTCCGGCTTGCCTCCGAGCGGGTTCGTGGCGAAGACGTGAATCGTCCGCTTGCGCGTACTCATCCCAAACCAGAGCTTGTCATGTGCCCATTCCATGGATTCAACGACAGCCGACGTCCGTCCCCGTCTAAACGTGTAAGTGTGGCGTGTCGACTCCGCAAGATGCTCCGCAGGCTCCGACGTCGACGAGGATCGGCGGAGCCGGCGCTGGGGTGCTCCATCCTTGCCCACCCTTGATCGCGAATCCTTCGAAATCCGTTCGGGGGGTGGCTGGCGCGACGTACGTGGGGCAGGGCGGAGCTGAAGGACGCGTACAGCGTGCCCGTCCTTGGTGCACAGCGCCAGGCTCGTGCCATCCGGCGAAAACTTGAGCGCGCTGATGGCCTGCGGTCGCGGGAACGTGAACTGGGCAACGGGCTCGGGCTGTGCCGAAGACGAGGCGAGAAGCGGGTGGAGGTCGACGACCGTCACGTTGCAACCTGCCGCAAGAGGGACCGGGGAAGCCGGCGGGGGCGGGAGGGACCCTGGAGTGACGGTCGCCTGGGGGTCGAAGCCGCCAATGCCTTCGACGGGCGAAGAGACGCGAAGGCTGCGACGACGACGATCCGCAGCGGTCTGGTACTCGTGTGGAGACGCAGTGTCGGCGGGCGCGCTCTTCGAGAAGAGCATGCCGAGGGCGTTCCCAGCGTGACCGGAGCCTGCCCCAGACTGGCTCCGCTTGCGGAAGGGGCCCTGCTGCTGCTCGCCAGCAACTGCGGCGTTGACGCCTGCGCGGGCGGCGGAGAACGCGATCCCACCGAGGGTCTTCATCCCGCTGAGGACGCTGCCACCGATCTTGACGGCAGCGCTCCCGAGATCAGCCTGCGACATGCCCAATCCGAACTTGAGCGGGACTTCAAGTGCCGTGACGGGCACACTGGTGTGCGCCTGACCGGGTGTCGCTGAAGGAACGGGGTCGGGACGGGATATTGGGGATACGTAGGCCAAGAGGCGATTAGAAAGAGCGTATACCGGTCGTGGCTGTGGCAATGCGCGAGAAGACGAGTAGTGTAGGTCTATGTCTAATGATGATACATCGTTGAAGATTGGCTTTGTGGGTGATGCTGATTGTGCAGAAGGGAACGCGAATGAGACAAGCGATGTGGAAGGTATGATGTACAAGGTCGCAAGTGTACAGTTCGAAATAATGTGAAGTGCTGGTGGGTTTGATGTACACTGCGGCGAAACGATGAGCACGGACGCAGTCGATAGAGTATATGAATCGCAATACGCACGACAGTAATAAATTGGCTAGATGCAGCAAACGACGCGAAACCGATTAGCGATAGTCTCTTGACGACTTCATGCGTTCGTAAAGAATATACAAGAAGGTCTGTGCCTTGCGCAGTACGAGAGCTGGGCCAGTCGTCATCAGTCGATTCGAAGTCGTTCCCACAGCGCAGCCGTAGACAACTTACGAGAATCCAAACAAGGGCCTCTTCGGGCGGAATGAATCGTCCGAAGCGAGTAACGGGTCGGGGAGGACCCCCGCAAAGTCCACGGCGCCCCACTGCGCGCCCGCCAAGTTGAGAAGCTCGGAAACCGACCCCAGGTTCGAGCAATCCCAAAGCTGCAGCCCGTTCGGGTAGCCGAGCATGAGAACGGACCTAAAAAAACACGCATGGAGGGCGTCAATGATCGTGACCGAATCAGCCCGCCGCCGTTCATTCCTGGATATTCCTCGGGTCCCGCGCAGCGATATAATCGCGCCTTCGCCCTCGGACGGCGGCGGCAGCGGAGGAAGTCGGGGGAGATAATGCGAAGACGGACAGATGACGTACCTGGAGGCCTTGGCCTGCTCCGTGTTCCCATCCGCAACGTTCGCTAGCACGTCCCACCCCGCCCACAGCACCCGCTCGGTATCGCCAACGCCCGGGTAGCGCGTGACCTGCTTGCCGTCCTCGCGTGGGTCATCTTCGGGGATGTCGTCGTCGAGGCTGAACACGGGCATCTCGCCGCCGGGCTCTGACCTGCGGTGGACGCTGCCAGCCGATCGGCCACGGGAATCAGCGACGGAGGAGGCATCGCTCCCGCGACGCTTCCAATCACTACCTCGGTCGCGGGCCGCGGGGGAGACAGCAGCGGCCTGCGTCGTTGTCAGGAAACTACCGAAAGACACCGGCCGCGAAACCCGAGGTGGAGACGGGGCGGCAGAGGGGATAGGGATCGAGGACGGGACATAGTTGCGGATCGTGCGAGAGAAAGCTTCGAGAGGGGTTGGCTCCCTGTCGTTGGCAGAATGTGAGCGACTGAAATCGATATCACGGTCAGAAATGAATGACGGGTGGTAGATAGACAGAAACGATTGGAGGTGGTCGGGAGCCATGGCCAGAGCGCTCCACCGGACATTAGAGTTTTAAGCATGGCTACATCCCCACACCTCGTGCTGGAAACACGCTGCAGCCTGGTGAATCTCATCTTGGTGCCCGTGACGAGGTCAATGATTGGTCTGGAATCGGTAGTGCAGTAGTAAAACATAGAATGCCGTAGTGAGGACGTTCTCCGTGTCGCGAGAGGATGCAATGCAATGAGTTTGTCCATCCCAAATGCCAAAGTCGTGCTCAGGGTCTCGACCCCAAAACCCCCAACCCTCGGAGAAGCAACAAAGGGGGTGAAGATGTGGAACGGGCGACGGACAGAGGCCGAGTCCACAGGCATGAGCTAATGCGACAGGATCGTCGTGACCAAACAGAGTCCACCTGCACATAATCCAGTGAATGACACAGCTAACGTCGTTGCGTGTAATCCCCTGAGTCAGAAACAGTATGCAGACTCCTGATATGACCTCATCGAATGGCCCCGTCCGGCGCGTCTGGTGGGCTTAGCCGTACGCGAACACAAAGGGTGAGGGCAACGGTGCGCTCGGCGAGCTACGCGCCCCCAAGATCCGAACGCTATACCTTGTAGGGAGCGCGCCCATTGCAGCACTATATGTTACATGCGCCATGCGCCCGCATACACCCCAAACCGTGCGCGTTCGGACGTGATGGGCACCCCCCTGATCGCGCGCGAGGCCCCACGGGGAATCATAGGAGCCACTCGAACCCGATTGGGGTCCGCGCCGACATGTATTGACGCAAGTTCACAAAAAACGAGTCCGCGGGGAAGGGGAAGAAAGCCGGGCGGGTGCGGGGAAAGCGAGAGATAAGACTCACCGAGCGAGTACCGGGGACCTGATATGGCCCACGCTCCTGCTGAGCGACGACTCGTCCGAGGTGGTATCCTCTGCGGGAATGGCAATCTTGCTGAGTGCAGAGCGTGGGGGAAGAGGCTCGTCTGCGAGAGCGAAGGCGTTGCCGAAAGACGAGGGGCCAGGGGGAGAGGTGGACGGGGAGATAGGGCCGCCGTCGTCGATGTCGGACTCGCTGGTGCCAAGACCGTAGACGTCCTTGGTGTAGTCTTGGGCTTGATGAAGCAAGCTGGCTGGGTCATGGGCGTCCCAGATAACGGCCGAAACACGCCCTACCTCCGGGTCAGAGGGGGGTGGCTCCATGTCGAAGACGGCAGGGGTCATGGAGCCGTACGTGGTCTGGGGCGGGGCCTCTGACTCGAACGAGAGGAGATCTGGAGGTGGATGCGAGTCGGGGAGGGATGATTGAGACTGGGGAGCGGGATGATGGCGACGAGAGGTTGCATTGCGTTTGGAGCGTGGGGGCATTAAACAATGTGGGTTGTATGGATAGGCAGAGCTGTGAGCGCACGGAATGGAGGAGAGCGGGGCGGTCGTGCAAGCTAATGCAAGGCCTGGGTAATAGATAGAAAGCAGTTGTGTTCAGTGGTCGTCGAGGTTGGCGGTCAGTCGTCCACCGCGCACGGCCAGCGCTCGAGCCCGAGTCATCGACCGCCACTTGCCCTCCATTGCCCAATTCGGAAACCTCTCCCCAGCTCCACAAACGGTGGCCCTGCCCTGCCCTGCCCTGCCTCTGCTTCCTCCACCCGCTCGCCCTCCTTCGTCTTCTCCTCCCTCAGCTCTTCATTTCACTGCGGCTATGGAGACGGGCCAGACGACCCAAGGTAAACTGGAATCAATATCCACGGCTGCCTGCGCGCGCTTTTGCTTCACTCGTTGTGTGGACACAACTCGTTTCGGCACCGCAAGTCGAAGCTCACATGTGCAAAAGGACCCAGCTTCGAGAAGGTACGAGCGACGATGCCCTCACAAATATGTCTGTGAGTCACTGGTGATCTTTTGATGCGGTACGTGACACCTGGTTTCCTGCTATCGCGACGCGTGCTCCTTTTCAACGTTGTGGTCCCGATCAACGTGGTCTCCTGCAATATGCATCTCGCGTCGAACACAAATCGCACTGAGGACCGGGCGTGAATGTTCCTAGCTCAATCCAGAGTAAGGCATTCCCTACCCTATCTCGGGGGAAAGAAGACGAAGCATAGAACTAGCCTAAGGTTTCGAAGGCAAGTTCTCCACGACAAACGTCATCTCCATATTCGCTTTCTAATCCTGCCTTCTTCCAGTATTTTCCTCGTATACGTTCGTCTGTTACTGTCCTGATGCCCCTGCTATCCCATCCCCTAGGATGCTAATAGATTTTACCGAATGTGCAGCTATTCGTGATGACGGCTTTTCCTTCACATGGAAGGTAACCAGCAACTGATATGAGGAATGTGCCATTGTCGCGTTTGGCAACACTACTGCGAGCCGGATCAACGCCAACACGTCCTGCTGACAGTTCGCAGGTCGAGGAGTCGGTCTCGCCGGATCTACCCCGGCTCATCTTCGAAGGCGGGCAGGGAGCTACTTCCCCGCAGTCGAACCACACAGACCCAATGCGTGCCGCCGGGCCTTCTCAGGATTATCTGCCGCCACGAGACCGAGCGTACGCGCATACTTCTGTCGGCCAGAGTTCGATGCTCCTCTCGAGCCTTCTGGCCGACCCGGAACAGCTTCCCGCACAGTATCCGCCTCCATCCCGTTCATTCTAACTGCCACTCACCTCGAACGGCGCACCCCCGTAGCGCGAAACCCGGACGAACTTACCGCCCATGCACGTCGACCTCCACTCTGGTCTCGACTCTCAATCGGAAACCGTTGAAGTTCCCGTGTCCACAATCGAGCTGGTGCACCTCCAGATAGTATCGACGCTTGTGGGGTGGTAGGACGACCGTCTTCTCGCAGCCGAAGGACCCCCTGAATGCACCCGTTATGCGCCGCTGGCCCGCTAGAAGGTAGCGATAGCGTCGGCGAGGGGGGTAGCCCAAAGTTCTCGTCGAACGCACCGGTATGGAAACCGTCCCCATCACTGCCGTCACCGCGCCACGCATATATTCTCCCCGGTGTGCTGTTCGTTCTGACCGGGGGTGTCAAGAGTCTCTCGTCCATAGAGCACCAATGAACGAACTGGGTATCGTACCACAGCTTCTAGCCTCCGGCTACCCACGCCCAGGCGCACTGCGGTGAGACGAAGGTTCGACTACGTCTCCGAGGGTTCTTTTGGGAGCCGAACTGGGACGACGCAGGCGAGATCAGGTAAGCGTAAGCTGAGGATCTGCAGCTGCAAAGCCGCAGCAAACGGTGGCGCGGTGCTGCAGGGGCGGGCCGGTGTGATCATGAGCCATCCGTCCGAGTCGAACGCCAAGGAAAGACTGCAGAAAATAGCGGGCAGAAAGTCTGCACGATTCCCAAGAAATTTATAGACTAGCGGTAGGGTTGCGGAGAACAAGACGAGGGTCCGTTGCGGTAGGGGCGTCGAGAATACTAAGAGGTGGACTACGGTGAATGCAGTCGACCGCGAGTACTCCCACGCGCGTCCGTGCCACCTCGTCCTGCATTCTGCATCCACGTCCCATGGCCAGGCCTCGCAGCAGCACAGCTGGCACGACCGTAGTACGCTTCGGCTTGCAGCCCAGAAAATTTCCAAGCACGAGGGGCACGCTATCCCCGTCCGCCCGAATCCGATCCTCTCCTTCCCTTCCCCAGGTTCGTGGTAAACAATTGAACGGGACGCCCATATTAAGCAATACTGACGAAGAACCAACCCACAGGAGCGCTAGCGCTTTGGGCGGCCGCCCTCTGGGCGGGTCCTCCGGCTGGCCTGCAATGCGCACCGTGGCGAGCCCTCCATTCAGATCCAAGTGCTTCTGCATCTAGGACAGGGACGATCTCTGGCACCCCGCCCATCGATTGATTATCTCCTCCACGGCGCCGGTTCTCGCTGTAATGAGGGCCGACCAGATGACTGGCTGACCAAGCCACATAGAACTCGCAGTCGCTCGCTCGAGCCTCGAGTCGCAAAGCCTACATAGTATCGCGTTTCGCTCCGCGCCTCAGCGCATAGGTTTGTAGACGATGACATTCTAAATCAGCAATCAAGGAAGGTTGGACCACCTCAGAACCAGAACCACTGCAACCCTCGACCGTTACCACGTTCAAGTTGAAGCGGTGGCACTCCTCGAGCCTCGAGGCTAGCGTCGCGCGCACGGCCACGCATTCGTGATCCACGGTGGGCGCCAGTCAAGTCTGACCGTTTGAACCGCCACTTGACGCATCAAGCAATCATACGTTTCGCTGTCCCTCGTGCGTATACGTACTCCACGTCGACCAAGTCTCGGCCCTCGTCATCGCCATCATCTTCACGACGGCGGCGGTCGAAGCTCACGCACAGGATACTCATCATGTACCTTCGACTTCCGCATCGATGTCGATGATGCCGCTAAGTATAGGAGTCACGCATGACAACTGTTTCGCATTATATGCGTGAGGGGCGCTGCGAGCCCCCCCGAAGCAAGACTAACCCACAGATACGGATACTCTGATATTTGTGTACATGTACAGCACGCCGAGGTCGCAAATAGGCACAAGGGTGCAGA
>JAKLMY010000473.1:0-17598 GCA_022814645.1 Ganoderma meredithae | reverse complement strand
TATACCCCTCTACCAGAATGATACAAATTTTATACATTCTTGATGTTATCTTGCTTTGTCTGACTATATAAGCCCTTATGAGATTCTCTTTGGTTTTCCGATATGATGCCGCTAGCGAAACACACTACATAAACATTCATCAATATTCATGTCTAACCAATGTCCACAATGATGCTCATTGAACTCGTTCCCTGTGTAACCTCTTCTGGGCCCAACCTTCTTGGATCCCCAAGCAACTAATGTCGGTTCATTAATATCAGTGCATTATCGTTCTCGATATACGTCCGTCCCTAGTCGCCCTTTCGGTACGTGACTGGATTAGTCACACGTAGGCTCAGGAGAATGAAAAGACACGGCGAGAGCATCGACAACAGTGGCCTCCAGGAAAACTACTGCCCATCTTATGATCGTGAACATGACGAGAGTGCTCTGAGCAGTGGGACGGCAGTGGCAGATGCCCGAGCACCCGCGTTCATTACCAACTATCCACTGCGGTAGCTTCACTAACAACCACGGTGGTGTAGGAGAATCATAATACATCCCCTGTGGCATTTACGCAGGTATGAACTACGATGCTCGACGAAGACGAGAGAGCGGGGACTGACACTGATCAATTGTTCGAACACCTTTCCCATGCAGTAGACGTCCCACGAGTACGAATCAAAAGACGTCATCTTCAGCGGGGGTTTGCATTGGATCGATGGCAGCTCGATGGCGGGCTGGCGGCCAGGCCCAAACGCCAGTTGCCGTGACCTGTCGAAGTCAATGATGTAGGCCCTCCCCGCCTCCGCTCGGGGGTGCTCTTTCTCAGTTCGGGGAGCGGGAGCGGGAGCCATCAGGTTACAAGAGCATAAATCCTGTGTAATTTGTACGATAGCCAGCAGGGCTCGCAGGGAGACGACGCGTACCATGTGTGCGATGTGAAGGCGATGCAAGTGATCGACACCCTATCATTGTATGAGGACAGGTGAAGATACAATATGTATGGACGTTGCGCACCTCTACAATTTGACGTAGTACTTCAAGAAGCGGAAAAACTTCATGACACGACCAGATGTTAGGAGGATGGGCTTGTCCACTTCGCAAAGAGCGGGCATGACGAGGAGAACGGGATCAGACCGGATAATCTCGCACGGGAGGGCATGGTTTCTGGTAAATATATCACGTAGCAGACGAGAAAAAATTGCCTCCTCTTCGTTTGGAGGATCGAGAACTTTGACAACTTCAATGGGTTGGTGGCGTAAGTATACACTGGTCTAGATGCGAGGGTGTCAGTACGAATGTTTGCGACGGCTATTGGCATACCTACGAGATTTAGCGAGTGATGCAAGATCAAGCCACGTTCGGTGAGTTCTGGATGTGTTTTCAGAGCCTCGGGGATTTTGGGATGGTCGGGCACCGTATCCATTGTCGAGGAATTGGCACGGGGCAATCGCTGGCGCCTACGGGTTGACAGAACTCGGACCCCAGCCACCAGGCGAGGAGCCCATAAAGGGGATGGTTGCAAATGCGACCAAACAACGGTGCCGGAGTTGCCCGAGCCACTGAGGGCGCGGACAACGGTCAGCGTCGAGCAAACACCCTTCGTCACCGTCCACGACGATGCTCAGACATACGTCGCAGGCGACCCGTGCGTATCCTACTCGAGCCGTTCATTTGCCGGCTCCGTCGCTCGGGCTTACATCTGGATCGCTTTCTGCAGGTATAGCACGGCCATTCCGTGCCAAGCTGCCGCGTCGCTCGTTCGCCACGGTTCAGGACCCCCCCGTCCGTCGCTATGGCGGCTTGAAGGACCAGGACCGCATCTTCACCAACGCGTACTGCAGACACGACCATGGTATCAAGGGTGCTCAGGTGCGTAGCTTGTGATTCATCAGACGTTGCATTCCCCCAACAAAGCGCTCCTTGCAGTCTCGCGGCGACTGGCACAAAACCAAGGAAATCCTTCTCAAGGGCGATTCTTGGATCATCCAGACCATCAAAGACTCCGGGCTTCGCGGGCGTGGAGGTGCTGGGTTCCCGAGTGGCCTCAAGTGGAGTTTCATGAACAAGCCCAATTGGGAGAAGGACCCTCGGTGCGTAAACCTGCCATACCACCTTTCGCGTCTTCCAACCCGTTCCGCCATAGTCCTCGCTACCTCGTCGTCAACGCTGACGAGGGTGAGCCTGGGACCTGCAAGGACCGTGAAATCATGCGTGGCGACCCCCACAAGCTTGTCGAGGGCTGCCTCGTTGCCGGCCGCGCCATGAACGCTAACGCCGCCTACATCTACATCCGTGGCGAGTTCTACCAGGAGGCGTCTCATGTCCAGCAGGCGATCAACGAGGCGTACAAGGCCGGCTTCCTCGGTAAGGACGCTTGCGGCTCCGGCTATTCCTTCGACGTCTACCTCCACCGTGGAGCGGGTGCGTACATTTGCGGTGAGGAGACCGCGCTCATCGAGTCCCTTGAGGGCAAGCAGGGCAAGCCGCGTCTCAAGCCTCCCTTCCCTGCCGACGTCGGCCTCTTCGGTTGCCCCACAACTGTCGCCAACGTCGAGACCGTCTCGGTCGCCCCTACCATCTGCAGGCGTGGCGCACCATGGTTCGCCGGCTTTGGGCGGGCGCGGAATCAGGGGACGAAGCTGTTCTGTATCTCTGGTCACGTCAACAACCCATGTGTCGTCGAGGAGGAGATGAGTATTCCGCTCAAGGACCTTATCGAGAAGCATTGTGGTGGTGTTCGCGGTGGTTGGGACAACCTCCTCGGTATCATTCCTGGTGGCAGTTCCGTTCCTGTCCTCCCCATTGACAAGTGCTCAGAAGTCTTGTGCGTCGCCTTGTTTTACTTGTTGCGTTCACGTCTTCATGATCGCGCCCCAGGATGGACTACGATTCCTTGAAAGATGCCCAGTCTGGTCTTGGTACCGGTGCCGTTATCGTCATGGACAAGAGCACCGACATTGTGAAGGCCATCGCCCGCTTCGCCCACGTACGCTCAGTCTGTAATGCATCTCGCGCCCACCGTCCTGACCATTCTCTAGTTCTACAAGCACGAGTCATGCGGCCAGTGCACGCCCTGCCGCGAAGGCACGACCTGGATGATGAACATGATGGACCGCTTCGTCGAGGGCCGCGGCCACCAGCGCGAGATCGACATGCTACTCGAGCTCACCAAGCAGATCGAGGGCCGCACCATCTGCGCGCTCGGCGACGCCGCTGCGTGGCCCATCCAGGGCCTCATGCGACACTTCCGTCCCGAGGTCGAGAAGCGCATCGCCGACTTCCGCGCGGCCAACGGCCCCGTGCTCTTCGGGGGCAGGCTGCAGAGCCAGACGGACCCCACGCTCGCGCTCCCTGATAACCTTGGGTTGGACTTGCCGGAGGTGGCTCCGCCGAGCGCATCGGCGTAGTGCGGATGAGTAGGCGGTAGTGCGTGCGGTCGTGTGCGTCGTCGACGAATATACATACCAGCTTCTATCTCAAGCTTGTTCAATGTCCCGTCTCGACTGCACCGGTCGAGGGTTCGAAGACCCTCGCCGTCTGGTATAGTATAGATTTAGACAGTTCGCCTAGCCCTTGAGCGATTTGAAGGGTTTTAGAACTTTCGAGCCTGGGCTGCAGATATCCAAGATGAAAGGATCCTGGCTTGCAGGAGGTCAGCGGTCAGCGGACCGGGAGTTCGGAGTTCTGACGTCGGAGTCAATTGTGCTAGAGGTCGATTGTTCGCACTTTCAGCGCAACTTCCAAACTCCGTTCATCGTGATACGAAAAGATGGTTCAGACAGTCTTACGCCTTTTGACAGCTGCAGCCTCCCAATCCTCTCGCACCCAAGTGAAAAGCCTGGGTCGAGCTCAACGGAGCCTTCACAAAATGGTCGCATTTCGCCTTTCTCAAAATACACTTTCGACTGGTAGACCCCCGTAGGCTCTTGCTCCTATAGTCGAAGTAGCTTAAGATTTAACGTGTAACTGATCTTCTTCGCCTTACTAGGATCCCGCAGGCATATGCATGGGCAGATGCTTATGCTGCGACGAATGATCGTCCTCTGCTAGACATGTCCCAGGGAGTACCTGGCGTCCCTCCCCCCCAGATTTTCTTGGATGCTCTTGGGAAGGCCGCTGCTTCTCCGGGAAGCTGTGGATACCTCCCTAATACCGGGGAACCTGCGCTAAGGGAGGCGATGGTGCAGGAGATGAAGGTGCGCTACGGCGACGATGCGGATATCATGCAGGACGACATCGCGATCACGGCCGGCTGCAACCTCGCGTTTGTCGCGGCTGCAGCGACTCTGGTCGACTCGGGGGACGAGGTCATCATCCCCGTGCCGTGGTAATGTTCTCATGACCGCCCTTCTCGGATAAAATATATCTGATATTATCATGGACAATCCAGGTACTTCAACCACGAGTCAGCGGAGTCTCCCTCTTCGAGCACTGATTCCGAGTCTGACTATGTACCATACCAGAATGACGCTGACGATGCTTGGCGCAAAGCCTGTCCTCCTTCACACTTCTGCGGAAGAAGGCTTCTTGCCGTCACCCGAGCGTTGCGCAGCCCTGATTACCTCGAAGACCAAGGCAATTGTTCTAGTCTCCCCTAACAACCCGGTGCGTCTTGCGAGCATGACCGTCAGTCCCTATGGTTGACGCCATCTCCCAAGACGGGTGCCATATATCCCCCGAGCCTCATCGCCGCCTTCGCGAAACTCGCGCGGAAACACAACGTCGCGCTCGTTCTGGACGAGACGTACCGCGATTTCATCGCCTCTGGGGTTCCCCACCGCCTCTTCTCCCCTGGCACCAGCAGCGGACTCCCCTCGGACAGCGATCTGCCCGCGGACTGGGATTGGCGCACGACCTTCATCCACCTGTTCTCCTTCTCCAAGTCGTACTGCATCCCCGGGCACCGGCTCGGCCTGATCTGCACGTCGCCCGACATCATTCCGTCCCTGAACAAAGTGCTCGACAACATGCAGATCTGTGCCCCGCGACCGCCGCAGGTCGCGCTCGCCCCTCTCGTCCCCACGCTGCGCCCGTTCGTCCAGGAGACTGCGGCAGCCGTGGCTCACCGCCACACGCTGTTCCGCGAGCGTCTCCCTGCGCGGTGGAAGATCGGTTCTCAGGGGGGATACTACGCTTTCGTGCGGCACCCGTTCGCGGGCGTGCATGCGAACGAGGTGTGCAGGCGGCTTGCGCAGGAAGTGGGGGTGGCGACGCTCCCTGCGGGGTTCTTCGGACCTCGAGCTGACGAAATTGCGGTGGTGAGAGAGGAAGATCGGTGGATCAGGTTCTCTGTGGCGAACGTAGACGACAGGAAGGTGGAGTTGGTGTGTCGGCGACTGGGGGAAAGCGAGACGCAGTTTGGATGGTCGCTAGACTAGTGTAAGTGTAGAGACGAAAGAAATTACACAGTGAATAGAAGCGAGCACAAATAACAACATGCAGATGCTTGCGAGGCAAAGGCAACACTTGATCGAACAGGAATGGCCAGAAGTGGGCGGGGGAGGAGGATGCAAAAAAGTGGACCCTCCGAGAATCGAACTCGGGACCCTTGCATGACATATGGTAACCTCATAAGTACAAAGCTCTACCGATTGAGCTAAGGGTCCTCAGCTCGTTCTCGGGCAGCTTACGTACCCATACAATGGTCTGGCACTTGATGAGTCCGCGTCGGGCTCGGGCGTCGGCTCTGTCGGTTCGTTGCTTGCATCTGCCCGCTGCCCGCTGCCCGCTCCCTGCGCCCTGCCTCCCGTCGCGCTCTGGATAAGGACTGGCGTTGCTTACGTCTTCTTGCTGAAGGAGGTTCAAGAACATGATTCAAACGGGCCTCATCCGCGACGCGCACCACGACCTGGTCACCGACGCGTCCTACGACTTCTACGGCCTCCGTCTCGCCACCTGCAGCCTCGACCAGAGGCAAGTCTTCATTTTTCTCTTTCAAGTCGCTCAACATCCTCACGCGTATTCCCCAGAGTCAAGGTGTGGCAACTCGACGAAAGCACTGGCTCTTGGTCTCCCGAACACGACTGGAAGGTACGTGCAGCCAAACGTCCATGTCTATTCACCAGCGTCGACCGTCCCACCCCCGCGCGTTCCATCCAGGCCCATGATGCTGTCGTTTCAAAACTTAGCTGGGCCCACCCGGAATTCGGCACCGTCCTCGCAACCGCCTCCTTCGACCGCACCGTCAAGGTCTGGGAGCAGGTCTCCGCGCCGGACCTGGACGGCGGCCAGCTCAACGGCGCAGGTGCCGGTGGCTCGTGTTCAACGAGATGGGTCGAGCGCGCCATGCTCGTCGACGCCAAGGGCACCGTGCGCTCCGTCGAGTTCGCGCCCCAGCATTTCGGCTTGAAGTTGGTACGTCCCTGCAGTCCCTCCCGCGCTCCCGAACCCTCCTCCCGACGAGCGACTCGCACCGCAGGCTACCATCTCGTCCGACAACTATCTGCGTATATACGAGTGCCTTGAGCCCTCGTCCCTCTCTACATGGCAGCTCCTCGACGAAGTCGACGTCCTCTCCCTACCCACTGCCACCCCGACCTCGCGCTCAACCGCGCACACCGTCACTGTCGCCACTCCGACCCAAACATCCTCAACTCTGGACGGAAACTCTGTGACCCTCGTGTCAAACGCTCTGCAGCAACAGGCACAACAAAGTCAAGTCCCCGGCCGTCCCGGTCTGGGCACACGCGAGGTCGGTTACGTTCGACGGGTCCGTCGTCTCTCGCGATCGCTGATGTCTCCGTAGGCGGACGGCGGATGGAGTCTATCGTGGTGTAAGGACAGGTACTGGGACGAGATCCTTGCTGCAGGCTGCGGCATTGACGGCATCGTCAAGGTGAGTGAGCCCTCTTTCTTTCCTTCCCTATTCCCCTTTCCTCATTCCCCGTACCGCGACCCGAACGCCAACTCGCTCTCCTGTCCTATCCCCAAGATCATCCAAGTGTCGCCGTCCCACCGACCAACGACCGTCCTCAGCCTCAACCCCTCCCCGGGCGCGGCTGCAACAACAACAACAACAACGACGACGACGACGACGACGACAGTCAAAACGGCGACGGGGGCGGCGGGCAGCGACGGCGAGCCCTCCAAGGCGTTCGCAGTCACGTCCGTCGCGTGGGCGCCGTCGTGCGGGCGGTCGTACCACCTCGTCGCCACCGGCTCGCGCGACGGCCACGTGCGCATATGGCGCGTGAAGCCCCCCACACCGAGCGAGGACTTGGACGGCGAGGACGCGGAGGGGCCCGAGAAGTGGTCTGCGAGCATCGTGGGCGACTTTGACGACCACAGGTCCGCGGTGGGCAGGGTCGAGTGGAACATCACCGGGTGCGTCGTGCTTTTGTGCAGGGAATGCTTGGTTAGGAGGCGGGAATGCTGACACGTTCCTCTTGCCGCGCAGGACGATCCTCTCGTCGGCTGGGAACGATGGTCGGGTGCGGTTGTGGAAGATGACGGCCGGGAATGTGTGGCGGCCCGCAGGGCACATCAGTGTTGAGCAGGCCGAGGAGCAGCAGGGCGAGATGGACGCGGAAATGGCTGTTGAGGACTAAGACGGAGCTGCGTGACGTACGATGTTGGTGTCCACTTTGTGTTGATGAAGGCGGTCAGCCGTTCCGGTGTGGTGGGTTCTACTTGCAAAGACGGTGCGAAAAGGAGACAGAGGTATATTTCCAAGCAGGCAATGAGCAATGATAACAAACGAAACGCGAATAACGATAGCGATGCTCACGAGCAATGCAGCAACAGACTGGTACGGACACAGCAAAATGAAACGAGAAACCGGAAGGGCGGATAGTGCGATATCATCGAGGAGGACGGACGAAATAGGTCTTGGCACTGTTTTAGTTTTCTCGGGGTGTGGGCATGCAGCGACGTTGAGTCCAAACGAAACACTCACCTGGTAGTCCATAGATAGTAGGCTACCCCAAAGCTCGCCATCGTGGCGCACGCCAGCAGCACGACAAGCATGGCCATGCGCTTTTCGTACGATGCGGGGATGAACTCGCTCGCGGGCCCTCCATTCGCTCGCGCTTGGGACTTGGACGTCTGGAGACGGGAGACGGGTTTGCGTGTGGGTGGGGCGCGCATGCGGTATGAGCCTTTCTCCAGGGAGATGGAGGGCGACGCTTGGGCGATGCGGGCTGACGGGACACGGAAGGGCATCGTAGAGGTCGTGAGGCTGGATTGCGGCGGGCAGCGTACTGCAGCACATGGTTTATATTGAGACAAAGGTCTTGGAGGAAGACAAAGAGATGCTCGCTCACTGCGTTTTGAAGCGGTCGAGAACGCAGAAGCCGAGCGAGCGCAAGGTCAAGCGCACGCCGACGTTGGGCACCGGGATCGGCGAGATCGTCCACCGACAACGGGGGACTTGAACGGACAAATTCCGGCAAGCCGATTCCAGACCGTTGCTGAATGAGAGGCTGCGCTGATCGATCGCTGACCAGGACAGGTCGGACGAGGTCGGAGGACGACAAGGTCGGGGATGGCGATGGGACCGGACAACCCCACAAAACGAGCGCCTTCAAATTCATCGCCGCCGACTCCGACTTCCTCGCATGAACTTCCGAAACAACTGATATTCCCAAGATCCACAAACATTACGCATATGGTACATTCACAGATCCAACAAGCCCTCATGCTAGGTGAGCCAGGCTCATTTCGCCGTTCTATACCCCGCAAATTAGGCCCGAGTCAAGGACTCTCGGGCGACCGCAACGTACTCCCCTTCTGCACCCCAGCTGCCCATCTCGCAGATCTGAATCTCGTCGACCGGGCACTCTCCCAGATCGACGCGAATGGGTGATCTCCTGCCTCTCTCTCCCTTGCTCGAATCAGCGACATCATCCTGCACTAGGATGGCCTTCAGGGCGTCCGATGCGAGGATGGACTGGTACGAGAACGGGAAGCGCCACTTCAATGCCGGCTTGCGGTAGACAGTGTTGATGACAGTGCAGTGGGTCTACCGACAGCGACAACGGTCAGCACTGTCCACACGCGAGCAACAAGCTGCACATTGACACACCTTGAGAGGACGGTCTTCGTCGACGAGAAGGTCGGCCGCCTTGAACATGCTCTGGACGAGCTCTAGGACCGCAACCGGCGTCGCGAAATTCGCTGAGCAACTCTAGGAACGGCACCGAGAAGAGAACGAAAACGCACTGCCGACTTCCTCGAGCTTCTTCAGGCCCTCGCCCTCGGTGGGCCCGACCCACATGACGTGGGCTCGCGCCCGGTCCCCGGCTTCCGGCTTCATGATGTCCAGGCTGTTCAGCGGGACACGGAACGTGTTCCCCCCGAGGAGCTCCATTATCTTGGGCGCAACTTCGCGCAGCAACTTCTTCGCTGCATCGAGGGTTCTGGGCACCTTCCCTGCGGCGGACGGCTGCTGGGGATCGAGCGCCATGACGCCGAGCGTGAAGTGGAGGCGGCGAGCAGGGACGACGATCGTGGCGTCGAGGCCGGGTATGGCGGGCTTTGCGTCGAGGAGGGCGTTGGTGAATTCGGAGACGGTGTCTCGGAGTGCTTCGTTCTGTCCCTGTTGGTACGAGTCAAGAGCTAATTTTCCAATAGAGGGGCTGTATAGATAAAGAATCACGTACCAGCGGGATACAGATGACTGCAAGTGAAACGGAGGAGTCAGAGAGTGATCATGTCTTGCGAAGCGGACGGACACGCACAATGGGTAAGCCGGGGCCTGGGAGGTTGGGGGTCCCTGTAGTACGGCGTCCAGGGAGGGCGAACAACCATCTGTGGAGCGAGGACTACAGGGCCCGCCTGAAAGTTGCCGTACCCACCTACGAATCCTCCTGCCATCGCTCCACCGCGGTAGCCTCCGCCTCCGCCTCCGCCTCCGCCTCCACCTCGTCCACGCCCACCACGACCGCGTCCGCGACCTCTACCGCCGCCTCGTCCTTGACTGCGCTCAGAGAACTGTGGGGTACGCTCTTCATGAACCGATGGATCTCCTGAAGTGCTGGTGCCGGTGCTCGTAGTTTCGCTCATGATGTCGAAGGAGTCTCTGTTCGAGATGGGAGAGTGTGTGAGAGGTGGATGTGGATGAGATGCTGGCGAACGGCGGCGACTAAGTAGTCGTACCGCAGTCGCTATGAACATGGAGAACTTGTGCAAAGCAGCTCCAAAGCATCCTCGGAAACCAAAGACAAACGCCAACGCCAACTCGATCCACCTTCACCTTCGACCCGGGCCGGCGTGCCGGGTGGTGCTTTTGGCGTGAAATCGAGATCGTCGCGTAAGCATGTGGCTAACTTTCAACGTTTGAACGTTGTTGCATCTTCTCGAGCTCTAAGTTGGCAACAGACGGTATGACGATAAGTAGCCATCCGAAGGTGAATTACTTTGTGCTATCGATAAGGTTCAGGCCCTGCAGGCGACACGATTCTGGGGCGTTGATGGCCAATTCATTCCATTCGGACCGACCCTGTGTGCTGCGACCACGGTCTCCCTGCAGCACGATACCTAGTACAGAAGGCCACACACTCAGGCCTTGCTTATCTAGCGGAATACTTACATATTGTTGTCAAAGTCAGCAACTCCTGCGTCCGTGATCCTCCGTCGCCATACTACGCCTGACACACTTCCGCCTTCAACGCCCGAGCCTAACCCGAGCGGTACTCCACACGGCGTGGACTCACCGTTTTTAGGCCGTCTGTCCTTGTGCAACAGGCGTGGCGTCCGCGATACGCCTGGAGAACAGCCTCTCCGACACAGCGGCGAAAATGCTACGGGAGCCTTTTTTAGCCATGGAACTAAGCGCGGCCGGGGGTTAGCTCATACAAATCTAGAAAGGCGCGGCATCGTCGCAGCCAAGTGAAGCGGGAAATCGATCCGTCGTTTGGGTGCGGTTGGCTTGCGTTTGGCTAAGGAAAGCGGAAAGGGTAAGCAATTCATCCGAGCTCGCGTCGGATTCTTGGCTAGACCGCGGCTATCGTTACGTTTCGAAGGCGCCGTGTACGCCGGAAAGTCGGAAAGAGACGTCGACACCGCGCAGCTGGGTCTACCCACCTCCCAAATGACCTGGCACATGAATACATGTGGTCCCGAGGGACCTATGAAGGCTTTGAGATTTGTGCACAAGCAACGGATCCCGACAACGTTCATAGTGGGACTCGCTCACCTAAGCCTTTCGCGTCTATCGAAGACTGCAGCGCGTCGGCCGCCCAGACGTACTGAGGATCTTGAATGCGTAGTGAGGAAGTATTTATCTGCGCATGGCCTGGTCACGCATTTCTGATATATAGATCACCGTGACATACGCATGGACTTACGTACTTACTTATCTGCCAGCAGTCCCACTTGAGTCTCGCTTGGGAAACATGAACGGGACATCGGTTAGTTGGTGGTGTGAACTTATGCGGACTTGTGCCGTACTTGCCGGACCCGAGAAACATGGGGACCACTGCCACCAGGGGCGTGCGTCTCATGATTGCCTTCGTTCCCCGAGGGTCCGAGCGTCACGGCGTGCTGCGATAAATAAATAAAAACAGAGTAAATATTGATCAGCGACGCGTCATAGATGGACAGGGAGCGTTGTATAACATCCGACGACACGGGACGCACCTCGGACAGTCCCAACGCAAGGGAGTCAAGGTGTACAGGTGTTGTGTGGCAACGCTGAACAGTTGGGCGACAAGCGGTGGCTACGGGGGGTGAACGGGCACACTCGGGATCAGAAAGGGCTACGAAGGCCGTCGAAAGTTCGCACGAGGACGTCGGAGCTTGATGAGTGCTGAGGCCTTGAGGCTTTGAGTTTGGGGATAGCCTAGCGGCGTGGTGGGCAAGCAGTGTCGCCGAACGCGGCGGATGGAGTGATGGATAGGGCCGGATATCCAGATTGTCAAACGGAGGACGGTGGACAAGGAGGTATACTTGCGAGGAGAGGATACCAAGGCGAATGGAATCAGGCGGATGTCCGATGTCGTGTCGGGATTGATGATGAATTGGCAGGGCGGGAGAACAGGTCGGACCGAGTGGCTGGTGCGAAGCAAACCGGAGAGGGCGTGATCAGTCAACGGAGACGGCGGGGCGGGGACTCAAAGATGGCGAAATTCGTGAATACCACGAACCGCTGACTTGTACGGTAGTCTGAAGAGCAGGTTAAAGATTCAGGGAGAGGATGGAGGAGATTGGGGAGTGTATCGTTGCTGGATTAATGCGATCGGGATGAAGCTGAGCGAGGCGGAGAAGAGTTGCCGATCGAGCAGTGCTGTTCGTGCTGAGAAAATGCGAGAGATCAGGAACGAGCGCGGGTGCAGTCACTCGTGGTTCGTCTCGCGGGCTTCTTTTGCCGCTATATGCGCTTGTATGCGCCGGCATTGTATGCGCTCTTGTCGGCGGGTCTGGGGCGGGAAGGCAATGAAAGAGAGGGAGGGCGGGAGAGTCGAGGGAGGCGAGGGGGGAAGAGGGGTTGCACGGAGGAAGCGGAGAAGGGCTGGGGACGGTGGAGGATGTGGGGAAAGGCGATCGGGGAGGAGATCTGGGCGGACGGCAGCCGAGAAATGGATTGAATGCAGCGGGCGCGAGCATCTGACTGGCGTCGTCTTGCCCAGGGCGGCTGCTGGCGGTGGCCTCCCCGTCTCCGTCTCCCACCGGCCCCGTCGCTCTCTCTTAACCTCTTCTATCCACGTCCTCTCCGTGCTTTCCCTCCCTGCCTCCCGCTCCCTCCTACCCCGCTCTCCTGGCGCCTCGCCCATGCCTCTCCCACGCAACACCCAATACCAGGACGCGCCTCGATGGAAGGGCAAGGGAAGGGATCTCTCGGGACGTGATGAGGGCGACGGCGCCAGCGACGGCATCGTGATTGACCTCAGCCTCATCACAGACTCCCAATACCAATCGTGAGTTGTCCTCCGCCCTTGTCGACCACTCTCCACTCCCCCCTTCCTCGTGCTCCGCATCCAGATCTCCTGCTCTTTAACCTTTGTCATTCACCCTCCTGTCTCGGCAGTACCTATGTTGCTCCCATCTTCCTCGGCCAGGGCCTCAGCCAGCACTACGTCCAGGTAGACACCGGCTCCTCCGATCTCGTCAGTTTCCTCCATCTCCTCTCCAACTTTCGCTGCCTAATCCTCCTTCCAGTGGCTTGCTTCCACTTCCTGCTCCTCATCCGCTTGCAGTCCCGTCGGCGGCGAGCGCTACGACCCTTCTGCATCACAACCAACCGGCCAGTCCATCCAGATCACTTATGCCGAGGGCGAGGCAGACGGTCCCATTGTGTGGGACGCCGTACAGCTGGGGGGTTATAGCATCGACCACCAAGCTCTCAGTACGTCCTTCTCCTCTCTCCACTCATCTCCTCCCTCATCCCATCCTCCCTCTCCTCCTCCATCCAGTCGCCGCTGTAGACGTCAACAACGAGCCCCTCTCCTCCCAATTCAACGGTGTCATGGGCCTTGCCCTTTCCTCCAACTCCGTCATCGCTCGCCAGCTACCTACCGCTATCAATGACATCCCCGACGGTGCAACTCTCTCTTCCAATCTTTTTAGCATCACCCCCCTCGGTACCGCACCCGGCGCACGCTTCTTCTCTCTGGCCCTTGCGCGCCCAGGCTCCGACACCGTCCCGTCAGTTTTGGGAATAGGTCGTCATCCAGACTCCCTCATCACCGATCCCAGCAAGATAGAGTACGCTAACATCTCTCCATCTGGCTATGGCACTCTCTTCTGGCAAGCAAGTATTACCGCCATCACTGTCTATGTCGATGGCCAACCAAAACCGGTCTCCCTTCCTACCTCCGTCGTCCCAGCCGCAAAAGCTCCCAGTGCTATTCTTGATTCAGGTGTTCCCCTCATTCTCACCACAACCCAAATCGCGAATGGCATCTACGGCGCCATGGGCGTCGGCCCATCTGACGACGGAAATTGTATGTCTCGTCTTCCTTGTTCCTATACATGCCCTCATTAGACCCTTAGATTACATTCCGTGTACGACTCCATTGAACATCTCATTCACACTCGACACTCGTTCCGAGCTTTTCCTCCATCCCCTCGACCTCACCACCTATCCCCCCAACGATGCCTCTTCTGAAACATGTGTTGGGCTCATCCAAACACCCGCCTCCCTCCCTGGACTCAACTTCGGCTCTACCGCAGACATGGTTCTCGGCGTTCCGTTTCTACGCAACGCTTACTTTGTCATGGCCTATGACCCTCCCTTCCCCAACGGCAGCTTCCCCGCCAATTCCGTAAACTCTGATAGCCTTGACGCCGTCCGTCCCCATCTAGGCCTCCTCAACATAACGAACCCCGTTACCGCCGCGGACGAATTTCACAAGGTGCGGATACTCAAGATTCCACTCAGCAACTCTCACGCACCTTCCGCCTCTCACGACAAGGGCCTGTCAGTTGGGGTCGAGGTTCTCATCGGCCTTCTTGGATTCGTCGGCCTGTGCGCCGCACTTTTCGCTGGCCGCTGGGCATACATGAGGCGCAAGTACAAGCGCGAGCGCGCGGCTAGTGAGGCCTTCAATGGCGATTTGAAGGACTCGGCCTACGTCTTGAGTGCGCTAGGGTACAAAGCGCGTCCCGGAGAGCCGACCGAGGACGAGCTTCGCCAGCGCCGGTTCGAGGCGTACAAGCGGCGCCACATGAGTTCGCAGTACACGGACGACTCTGTCCTCACCCGCGTCGAGGACTCGCCTTACGATAAGGGCGGCCCGGCAGACGAGTTCGGCGCGCTCAAGGCCCCCGCGAATCCTGGAACGCCGCACGGCGACTACTTTGACCCCTGGGGCGACACGCTCGTCGCAAGCCCCTCTCTGGACGACCCGCAGGCGCCGCTCACTGCCCTCCTGCCCCCTCCGCGCACCGCCCGGCGCTCCCTCTCGCCACGCTCCGCGCACCACCGGACGTTCAGTGGCGGCCCGAGCCCCGACATGCCCCTGCTCGCGCACGCCCGCATGGACTCGAACCAGAGCCTGCACCTGCGCGACTCGGATATCACGGAGTTCGGGCTCGAGCACCCGCCCACGCCGAACAGTATGGCTGGCATCGGCCGTCGCCGGTTTGGCAGCATCGGCGGGAGCACGCTGGGCTCGCCGCATGACGAGCACGATTACTTTTCCCCTCGTACGCCGTCGTACTACTCCTCGCACGCGCGGACGGGGAGCGGGGCGAGCGCGAGTGCGAGCGCGATTCCGAGGGAGAGCCCTCCTCCGCTCCCGACCACGCCCTCCGTCGCTGTCCCGCTTCCTGCTATCGCGGTCGAGCCGGCGGCGTCTGAGTATCTCATGGACACTTCGCTGAATAACTCGCGCGCGTCGGTGATCGGGCACGAGTCCTGACCGTCGCCCTCGCCCTCGCTCTCGCTGTTGCTGGACTGATTGGTACGTACGGCGCGCGACGCCGATGATCTGGCTTGGATTGTCGTATGTTACTCCGCATTGTATTTTTATTGCACGGACTTTGCTCTGGCGCTGCTCGCCCCCCCCCCCCTGTCATGATACCTTAGCACTTTCATAGCCCTTACATACATACATCATTGCAATCATACTAGTTGCTTGTCGGACGGCCCGGGCGTGGATGCTAGTCTTGGATCGCGGAGATCAGGTAACCGTGCAGTGCTTCTACTGCGCGGGTGGATGTGCTGGAGAGGAGCCTCGACTGCACATACCATCTCTCGGAGTATTTCATAGCAGGGCGTCCTCGCAGTCGCGGAGTACCAAGATACGGAGGGTCTTCGATGAGGTGAGGGCGGCTGTGAACTCGGGTACGCAAGGTAAATTTACAATGTAGTTCGAACAGGGAACATGTCAAGTCGTATGGAACCTGGACGTTAACGTCAGTTGCACGGAAGGCCGAGACCGAGTGAAGAAGCGAGACGGACGTAAATAACGAGCTCCTGGCACTAGTTCATGTAGAAATTCGCGGGCGCTCGGAGCGCGAGAGACGAGCGAGAAAGGCGAGGAGAGGAAATGAATAGGATAACCGTTTGACCGAGCAAATGCGTACTGAACATCGTGAATACAAACATGCTTAAATACGAGAACGACGGCGCCTGTAAACTTCCGAAAGGGGAGGGCGGGAATCTATCGGAGGGGTGAGACTACAGTGAACGTATGGTAGCGGAGCGGGAGCACGCGGTCACTCGCCCGACGCATCCTATGGAGGACGCCGAATTACAACAGTTCAAGCCCTAGACATCGAGGCCGTCAGTCGCACTGCGCCGAGAGATGAAAAAATGGGACAAACCTCAACAACGATTCAACAGCGGTGAGCTTGAAGCCACCTAGTCGTCGAGGTGTCCGGCCCTAGTCGAAGACATTGAGGTGGGTGTTCAGGAACCCCTTTGCCTTGATTCGCTCCAGGAGCCACCAAAGCAGCATGGCGTAAGTCATGTCGACTGCGTCAATCTGACCGGCACCGCTAGTAAGCATGCCACCGACACGGCCATGACAGTCAGCAATTATAGAGCCTGAATCGCCGGGCTCCGAAAACGCTTCCGAGTTGCTATCGTAAGGCATTATCACCCACTCCATGGAGGTATTTAGGGTTATGCGAAGATCTCAGCCCTCCATCCCTAGGGATGAAATAACCCCTAACCTAGGGTTCGACCCTACTGTGCAACACTAAGCGATGGGCTAGGTAGTTTTAAGTAGCTTAGTACAAAGGCAAGAGCAGCTGAAATAAGATAGAATAAGTAAGGAAGAAGACAAGTATTAGTAGCAAAGAAGCTGTGGTGTAAGAAAGGTTATATACAGGGCTGAAGCCAGTTGGACGGATGAGGGTAAGGCAGGCCATACAAAGGAGAGCAGGGGCCGGACTGGAGGTATCCGTCCTGGACGGACACCTACGTACAAGGGTGTGTGCTAGTAAGCGCTGGTGGCTGTGGCTGTGGTGAGAGCAGGGCGAGTAGTGCAGGTGTCCGTCCTAGATGGACAGGTTAGGTAGAGGGCCTGCCTATGCTGCAATAGTATGCGGACTGGTTGGGGCTGTTGTGAAATACATATTATTTAAAGAGGCTGCTATACATGTTATTAATAAGTGTACAGGCTGGTTGTCGAAACTCCTTACCTGGGTGTATTATTGGTATACTAGGTTTTATATGGCAATGCTTTAACCTGTTAGTTAACAAGTAATATAAAGGCAGACAGAAGCTACTACATATAGTGTTAAAAGGAGCCCAACTGCAAGTTTACAAATGGTAGTATAAGCAGTCAGGCCTGTGAGTTTGCCAAAACCCATCCATCCAGGATGGACACAGCAGGGAGGGGGCCTGCTATAGACAAATTTATTATTTGTTAGTGCCTGTGTCAAAACCCATCCGTCCAGGACGGATACGGCAAGAAGGGGGCCTGCTATAGACATTTGTAAAAGCCTGGTCAATTCAAGGGTTTCTCAGTCCTTCACTTTGTTCCTTTGATTAGTGTTTTTGTAGCAACACATTCATCCTGGATGGATGCTAAACAGATGAGGCCTGAGCTAAGCTTTATTCATTGTTGCTTAACCTCTGCCAGTCCTATTATCTTAACTGCTTAGATCTTTGAATTTTCAGGATTATACTTGTTTAAAGAGCTACTTTATTGTATACAGACACTTTAATCAGGTGTCTAGGATCACAGCAACAATTTCCAATCCATCAGGACCATACACATTCTT
>JAKLMY010000472.1:0-17629 GCA_022814645.1 Ganoderma meredithae | reverse complement strand
AATAATTGCCCACGGGGATCCTACGTACAGAATAAAATGGTCTAGGATCCCTGCCTTGGCCCCGATTCATACCGCGTTGAATTTTCGCTTTTTTCGCTTTTTTTCGCGCCGAGGCGCGCGTGGACATCAATTTCGAAAACGACTGTAAGTACGGCAATTGAGGCGCTTCCGTTATGTTACAATTGACGCCCTGATACACGACTACAAGGTTGCAAGGTTGCAACACCCTCCATTACGTTTTACAAGTCCGTTACAGCTTCAGCCATCACCCTGCTACGCTGCTACGTGGATACATACCTGCTACGTATCAATATACGTCCAAACGTAACCGTTCTCACCTTTCTGGTGATTTCGAAGTGGATCCTATTTCGACTTCAGTCTGTACTATTCACCGTTCATCTCAACGTCACCATCCACGTCCGGACCACCTGCCGGAGCCGCACTTCCCAAGTCCCCCGAGTCCGCAAGAAGCGCCTCCGCCGCGGCGCGAATGGACGCAATCTTACCGCGCATGACCTTGATCGCCTCGGGCAGGAGCGACTCGGGCGTGTACGGCCCCTCGCTCTCCACGCTGACTGTATGCGTATGCGCATCATCAGCACCGCCCTGACACCAACGGAATAGGAACCGAATAGAAAGGGGAGAGAGGAGACGCACAGATGAACCAGTCGCGGACGCGCTTGAGCTCAACGCAGCCGTCGAACTCCTTGTGGCGGAGGACCTCGCGCGACATCGTCTCGCGGCGCAGGCTGCGCTCGTCGATCGACACCGCGCCGTGCGGCCCGAGCTTCACGACGCCCGGGCTGAAGCACCGCGCGAACTTCTCCGCGTGCTCGGGCGGGACGGGCTTCGCGGGGTTCAGGACGACGAGCGGGTGCAGGCGGTACGACGCCGTTGCTGCAAAAGAGGGGTGTAGGGAGGACGTGAAGGCGCACGCGGTGGTCAGTTCATGAAAGGCAAGGGGCGCGATGGGTTGGTGCAAGGGAGACGCACCTACGGCACTCCACTTGGCGTGCTCCTTCGCGAGGCCCTTGACCGCGTGCAGTTCCATCTCGATGACCTGCTCCGGGGCAAGCTTCGCGAGGACGATGTCCTTGTTCGTCGCCGCTGGCGGGTTCACTGCGAAGACGGTGTCCTGCTCGCCCTGCGGCTCCCAGACGAGGTCTGCAGTTGTAACGACCTGGTTGATGATTTGGGGGGCCTCTTTTGGAGCCTTTTTTACTCGTTCGCACTTGACGATGAGCCTAGCCAGGGCCGCTATCAGAGAACGGGGTATGGACACGAAGCGGGAAGAACGACGTACCTAAACACAAGCGTATTTCGATCTGTGGGGAGGCCTCCGGGAGGCCGGAACTCGAATAACCGGGGGTCGACGTTCAAGGGAACGAGACCTAACCGGTGCGAGAGGATTTCGTCTTGTATTACGGAGGTGTTGTTAAATATGAAGACGTCTTCTATTGCGATTGTTGGGACCTAGGTGGGGATCAGCAAGGAGCTTGGGGAGTGGAGGGTAAGGCGTATTCGGCCAAGTCAAAGAGAGCATCGTGCACCTCGATGCGCGAGACTTCTCGCGCGCATGGATCTCCACCCCAACAAATAGCGCTCTTTTTCGATGCTAGTGCTCTTGTCGCATACAAAACGCGCAATGAACTCGAACTTGAACGATGGCTCACCTCCGCAATCATTATCCGACGGAACGCGTTCGCAATCGACGCATCCACCCCGACCAAATCAAACTCTACGGAACGTTGGGATAGCCTCTTCACTGACACCTTCAAGTTCTGTTGAAAGGTAATCTGGTTGGAGACCAATCGGCGAAGAATGTCCGGAGGCGCGTACCTCCTTGAATTTTGCAAGACTCCAGCCGTGGTCCTCTTCTGGGTAGTGACCAGGGAATTCTGTGTTCGAGACGTTGGAGACATGCTCTGCGTGCACGCCGACATGGCGGCGAGGGTTGAAGATGGAGGACGGGAGGTGGGAAGAGGAAGAGGACGCCATTCTCGAGCTGCGTTGCGCTGCAAATTGACTTTCTTTCCCGGCGCCATCGCAGCAATCGCTGATGTCCATACATAATCAGAGTTACATGACCCTAATTATTGCCATTGGTTTTGACAACTAGTCTTTGGGCGCTCTTTGGCCACTGCCCTTGCGTCTGCCCACCATCTGCGTTGAGCGGGACTCCTCTGCTCCATGGTTCTCTTCGAGGTTTTATCTGTGTGCATGCTACGCTTTATGTCTTGCGCAACATCTCTGGGTGTGCTTCCGCAGTGCTACCAAGCTGGATAGGACCTTTCGTGCTCCAAATCGGCTATATGAGTGGTGACGATGAAGGTTCTGCTTGCTGCTTCCGACGCCTGTTCTTCTGCTGCACGAGGCGGCCCAGTATCTCAGAGTGGAAAGGCGGATCCCTGATAGCACTACGAATCACAACCGTACGTCTTCTTTTCCTCTCCAAAGCGAGTTCTTTTCCTCGGCAAGCCGCTGGTTTTGTCGGAGACGCTTGCGGTGCACCAGCAGAACGCCTTTGTGCCTATTGCTCAGACTGCACGCGCGAGGTATGACTCCATGGTTCGATTTAAGTTGCAAGAAGGCACAATGGCCTGGTGGACCCTGCTCTCTGTCTCCGACCACCACCACCATGCCAACGTTCTCGCAGAAAGTTGTTCCTGGGCTCCCTACCGATGTACCCGTCCAGCGGTTCAAGGCCGAATCTTGCCTCGCTCTGCTCGACCGGCTCGGTCTCTCGTCGCAGACTGGCACTGGCGACCCCCTCCTTGTGGCCCTCTCGTTCCGGCTAATACAGGGCGGGTTCATCGAGGCCATCGCCCTGGCCGCCGACACTACTGTCTTCCAGGTCACCGTCACCAAGAATGTGTCTTCCAGTGACCTCGCTTCCGTGCTCAGCCACCCGAACTGCCTCTTCGTCGCATTCGACATGGCCCGTGCTGCCCTCCTCCTCCACCGCCAGTTCGGCGTGCACATCCGGGGCGTCGACCTGACAACCCTCCCGTGCGATGGCACCCCCAGAAGCAAAAAGCAGCACCCCGCCGTCAGGCTCGCGCATGCCCTCCTGCCCAAACCCGTCTACAATCAAGGTGTATGCGCGCTGTTCTACCGTAGCACGAACCAGGACCTCTGCCTTCGCGCCTGGCTGTCCGCAAGGTGCGTATCCGTTGGATCTTCCAGGGTGCATTATGGTCTGCGTGCGTTTGGCTGGTTCTGACATTACCGCAGCATCGCCCGTAGAAGCCTGCCCGCGATCGCGCAGGCGCCCAGGGTCGACACGTGCAACCTGGACGTACCACAGCTCGCGTGCCTCTCTCAACTCGTGCTCAACGTTGAGCTGCTCGATGCCGAACGGCCCACGCGCATGGAGAACGATTTCGAACGCATCGGCATGAACGAGAAGGGCAGTGTCACCCTGCGCAATGCCCGCTTCAAGACCAAAGTCCGCGAGAGCGGCCAGGTGCGCACCCCGCCCATCTTCTCTGGGATCGCGTACTGATCGCCAAGAACAGACGGTCGTGTACATCGATGGGGGGAAGGTGAAGGCGCTCGCGACCGGGGCGAAGGGCCGCGAGACGACGCTCAAGGTCCTCAAGGGCAAGCTGCCCGCCACGGTGAAGAAGGTGTGCGTGGTCGGGCGCGAGGACCCAACAAACGCGGAGCTCGCGCGCGACGCATTTGTGTTGTGCGTCCTGCAGGGGACCAAGGTGATGGGCGAGTCGCCGTTCGTGAAGATGCTGTGGTTTCCCGCGAGCAAGGGTAAAGATAAGGCTGGCGGTCGGAAACGACACGCGAGGACGAAGGTGGCGGCAGACCCCGCTCTACAGCGGCAGAATGTGCAGGTCACGACGCCGTTGTTTGGGAAGCTGAACCCATCTCAGAAGGCGGTCGTGAGGGCGATGGTTGCGAACGGCGAGTCTGAGTCTCTCGTCGTTGCGCACGGTGCGTCTTGGGGGTTCTGAAATGCCAGCGATGGGAAATTCATACATGGCGCGATGGGTGTTGTGTAGGTCCTCCCGGGACGGGCAAAACTAGTACGATCGCCGCGGCACTCGAGTACTGGGAGGAGAACAGGGAGCCGGCGTGGGTCATCGCCCATTCGAACGTGGGAGTCAAGAACATCGCGGAGACCCTCGTGAAGCGCAAGATCGACTTCAAGGTCATCGTCTCGCACGACTTTTACTACGACTGGTGAGCATGGTAGTTCTCTTCCTGGCGATGTCTGATCTGATGGAGCGGCCTGTCGCTCGCACAGGCATGAGCACCATTATGTCGATGTCACTGATCACCTTATCCCCTCGGACAAGCTGTCGGACGCACTGAGGGAGGTCAAAGACCTCATCGGCAAGCCGAAGATCATCCTTTGCACCCTGTCGATGCTCTCGACCTCGACCATGGCTTCGTACGGCGTATTCAAGCTCGTCCCCGTGGAGCGGCTGATCGTCGACGAGGCGTCCCAAATTGACACGTTCGAGTTCATGGTGCGCGCGTATTGATACGCTGGCGCGCTTCCGACGCTGAAGCGCGGTGTTCTGCAGCATGTCTTTCACGAGTTTGCGAACTCTCTCCGGAAGGTGTGCATGTTCGGCGACCCGAACCAACGTGCGTCTGTTTCTTGACCATCGTCAGTGGCTTCGGGCTGTTGATCCCAGGTTTTTATGAAGTACCACCGTACGGAAAGGAGACTGCCCCGAAGATGAAGACGATATTCGACTTCGCACAGTTCCAAGCGTCCTCGTACTTCCTCGATACCCAATGTAGGCCTCCGGTGTTCTGCGCTCTCTCTCCCATCGCACTCGCTCACGTGCCGTCACAGACCGGATGCCAGTCCCACTCGGGGACTTCATATCCAAGCACGTCTACAATTCACGGCTCAAGTCCTCCCACGCAATTACGGTACCTACCTGCGTAAAGTTCGTCGACGTCCGGAAAGGGGCGGAAGCCCCTGCCGGGTCGAGTTGGAAGGTACGCCGTCCTCCTTGATCACGAAGCCGACCTGCAGCAAACTCACTGGACCCCGTGTGCATCCGAAGAACATGGAGGAGGTGCATACCATCGTGAACCTCGTCAAGAGGTACTACAGGGACGAGCGCAAGGTGTGCATGATCACGCCATACGACGGGCAGCGCGCGGCCCTCGTCGCTGGGCTCAAGACTGCGGGCCTGCCGCACGGGAACGTGTACAATGTCGACAGCTACCAGGGTGCGCCCTCTTTCTATCCTCTTCTTCCTCTTGTTTCCCTCTGTCCTTGTCAGCAACCGGAATCTGATCTCGCAATATAATAATCACAATGCTGGAAACAGGACACGAGGCGCCCCTGGTAATCGTCTCAGTCGTGCGCACGACCGCTCCGGGGTTCCTCAAGTCGCTCAACCGCATGAACGTCATGCTCACGCGGTGCCAGATGGGGATGGTCGTCGTCACCAGCCGCGCGTTCCTCTGCGGGCCCGCACAGAGGACGCTCCTGGGCAAGCTCGCGGACCACTGGGGCGCGCTGGCTACTGGGTCGCAACGTGAAGCCGACGTAGCTTGGGTGGATGCGATGCGGGTCGCAGAGGGGACGGCGCGGCTTCCGCGCGCCGGGTGAGCTCCAACTCTCATGGGGCTCCGGAGAGTGGCCCCTTGTGGTACGCTTTTCTATGTATTCCCGTGCGTGTCGTGGCGACGGTTCGAGGCTCTGTCCAATCTTCTTGCTGTCCTGGCTCTTGGTTGCTTTGCGTTCAGTTGGTTCTACTTGTGTGTATGCTAGATATCTGGTTGATGGATGACTGTCTGTTTGAGGGCGTCTGGACCTGTATGATCGATCCTCGGTCCAGTTCGAATCACAACACTATCCACCCCATTCCTTCACCCTCCTCGGGACCGAGCTCCTACGCTCCAGTTTCCTGGACCGGACTTCTATAGGAAAAGAAGCGATCCATCCTACTCCGTCACCTTGGGTTTGCAGGCCAGAAAAGGTGAGTCACTTGCCTTCCACTGCACGTCTCTCTCATCGTGAACGTTCTGAATCGCTGCGAAGGGCGGACTGCTGGTGCTGAAATCATATGCCAGGACCGGCATCGACGCAAAAGATCAGACTTCTTCTCTCACTGCGTTGCTGTCGTCGGAGTGGCCTTCCCCAGCGCCATGGACCACATAATGGGAACAACGAACCTTATATACCCCACCCCAGCGATAATATCGGTACCCTCGGCTCCCCGTCTTGCCACTCCCCACCCACCATGTCTTTCTCGGTCCTCAGCACACAAGGCCTCATTCCCGGGTACGACGAGACTGTCTCCGTCATCCCCGTCCAGTCAGATGTGTCATCTACCATGCTCCTCAACATCCTCAACACTGGCTCCGGGACCAAAGTGTTCGGTGTGTGTCTGCGGCTATCCAAGGGAGGTACCATCGAGGCGCTCGCACTCGGCACCCCCACCCTCGTCTTCCTCATCTCGTTCGCCCCGCCCGCCCCTACTGGCCGGAGGCGCCTTTCAAGTCGCAACTTCCCCCACCACCTTGCAGGGCAAGCCAACCTCGGGAAGGTGCTCGAGGACCCCCATTGCTTGCTCGCGGGCTTCCACATGCCCCGCCTCGCGCTCCTCCTCCACCGCCAGACGTCGGCACACGTCTTCGGGGTCGACCTCACGACGTTACATTCCAAGGCGACACGCGAGCACACCTCCGCGGCTGATCTTTCAAGCGCACGCCTGAGCATGCGGGCGGACAAGCACCGCATACATGCCCTCTGGCTCCGCGAGACAGACGACGACATCTGCCTCCGTGCATGGCTTTCCGCGTGGTGAGTCCTTTCGGTCTTCACATGGCGTGAAGGCGTTCGCTGACACGTGTTGGGGATTTTGAAAGCCTGGCGGAGAAGTGTATCGACTCGATCGAGAAAGCAGCAAAGGTCAATACGCGCCACCTACCGCAGCACCACCTTGCGTGCCTGTCACAGCTCGTGCTGAATGTCGCGCTGCTTGAGAAGGACAAGCCCACGATCGCCGACAACGACTTCGAGGATATCGGCCTGGACTCGCAGGGCCAGGTCATCCTGCATAACAAACGGTTCAAGACGAGGGTGCGAGCAAGTCGCCAGGTCCGTGCCCCGCTCTGACGTTTTTGACGCGTTAACAGGAAGCTAACTCATCCCTGTGCTCATGCTGTATCCGCAGACCATAGTAGAAATCAACGAAGGCGACACCAAAATGCTGGCTGTTGGCGCGAAGGGGAAGGTGACGTCCCTTAAGCTCCTCGCGGGCAAGTTCAACGGCGGCTCTGTGAGGAGGGTACGCGTCATCGGGCGAGAGGAGGCGACAGTCTCGGAGCGGAGCTGCGATGAGCATATTCTTCTCCTCTTGCAAGGCAAACGGTCGCTCTTGAAGTCACCGTTTGTGCGAATGCTGTGGTTCCCCGACGACCCGATATCCGACTCAGCAGAAGCCGAGTCTACGACATCGTCGAAAACTAGAGTGGAGGGGGATATGTCGGCGTTCGAGAAGCTCAATGACTCTCAGCAGCAGGTCGCCCTCGCCATGATTGGGGACGATCAACCGCTGGTGGTCGCTCATGGTCCGTAACATTCCCTTCCTTTCAATCCCCGTTAACAGCCAAAGCAGGTCCCCCCGGGACTGGAAAGACGACGATCATCGCATGCGCGCTCAGGTATTGGGAGAGCTGCGGATTACCGGTGTGGGTCATTGCGCGTTCGAATGTTGGGGTCAAGAACATCGCTCGCAGCCTCTTCGAGAACAAGCAGAAGGCGGAAAAGCCGGCCGTGGACTTTAAGCTCATCGTGTCGATGGAGTTCCACTTTGAATGGCGCGCTCTCTTCTCTCTTTTTTTACTTCTTTCACTGATACGTTATTTTCCACAGGCACGAACATCTATACTATGGAATCGAGGACGACCTGATCCGGACAGACGACTTCGGCCACGGGTTCGACCCGAGGAACCACATCGGTGAGACGAAGGTCATCCTGTGCACGCTATCGATGCTCTCGAATCCATGCCTGTACGAAACCGGGGTCCTCCGCTACATACCCGTCGAACGGATCGTCGTGGACGAGGCGTCGCAAATCGACACGTTCGAGTTCATGGTGAGCTACCTGCTCGTCTCCTTTCTTTCCATGACGAAATGTGGCTGAGGGGCATTCCGGGACAGCATCTGTTCCATAGGTTCGAGAAGCTGGAGAAGGTGTGCATGTTCGGGGACCCGAAGCAACGTATGTCTCGTCCGCTAAGATGGCTGTATCCGATTACGACTAGTTTTCGACAGTTCCGCCATTTGGCAAGGAGGTTGCACCAAATATGCAGACTATATTTGACTTCAAGCACCTCCAGCCATCGTCGTACTTCTTGGATACTCAATGTGAGTCTGGCCAATCTTTTGCAACCGAGGCACTGCTGACATACCGTGGCGAAGACCGTATGCCTACCCCGTTGGGCAACTTTATCTCGAGGACGGTATACGACTCGAAGCTCAAGTCAGTCCACGCTATACACGATATCAAGGCCAGTAAGTGTGTGCTCTTTGTCGATGTGCGCAAGGGTGCCGAGGAACGCGTCGGTGAGAGTTGGAAGGTGTGTGCACTGGCCTATGCGCATGCAATTTCCTGGCTGATGCATGCTCACCTTCCCGGTCCTGTGCCTCAGAATACCGAGGAAGTGAACGTTATCGTCGGTCTCGTTGAGGCCTTCTACCACGATAAGGAGTTCTGCATCATCACGCCGTACGATGGGCAGCGCGGAGCCATCGCGGAGGCACTCAGGCGTGCGAAGCTGCCTGCAGATATCACGGAGAAGGCGGAGAGCTTCATCTACAACGTCGACAGCTTCCAAGGTACGTCCCCCATCCACCCATCCCCCTGCTCATGTCACATTCCCACACTCATAGCGTACCGCTAACTTACCTACGCAGGACACGAGAAGCAATATGTGATCGTGTCTGCGGTGCGCACCACCGCGCCGGGGTTCCTGCGCTCCCAGAACCGCATGAACGTCATGCTTACGCGCAGCCATGAGGGCATGGTCCTCGTCACGCAGCGTGCGTTCCTCCGGGGCGCCGGGAAGGGCACCCTTCTCGGCCGCCTCGCGCAACAATGGGAGCACCGCGTCGGCGAGAAGGCCGCATGGGCAGATGCGATGGAGGTCGTGAATGGGAGGGCAGCGTTGCCTGGATCGCTGGTGCAGCAGGTCGGGCTGGAGGAGATGAGGAAGGAGGAGGCAGGCAGCGAGGGTAAGGCCAAGCAAAAGCAGTCTTGGAGGGGCAGGAGAAGAAGAAGGAGGATTGGGCAGCATGGAGTTGAGGCGGTCACGAAGGGAATGAGAGGATTGAAGGTCGCTGGATGAAGCATCACGCGCAAGAAGACGCGTATACGACGAAGGGGGTCGTAAACGTTGGTATGGTTTCTGTCCGGAAACTCGGGTTCAGTAGCTGCTTTATAACATATACATAGTTTCCTCGAAGGTAGCCACATAGTTTCGGCCAAGGACCGCATCAATTCATATACAGGTGATGCCCGTCTCTACCAGTACTATCACTCACTCACATACGATCAAGCACTTCCTGCGCTGTCTGCTACACTGACACGCCCTCTCAGGCGCGTTCACTCGTCATCGAACACGATAGTCCTGACCTCGATCGACTGCCTCGTCGACGCGTCAGGTGGGCTCCCGTGGTCCCTGAACGCCGAGTGCGCGCACAGCCGCGCCCTTCCCGGCTGCTGCTCCGAGTCGAATATCTTGATCAGCGCGACCTCCTCGGGGCGCTGGTCCGAGAGGTAATGAAAACCGGGTTGCGGGGCTGTACCGCACGCTGATCGTGCTCCCCACCCGGTCGGGGTACACGAGCTTTACCGCGACGAGGCTTGCGCCGTCGCACGGGAGCGTGCGTCAGTCCGCGAATGAAAATGGGGCGTGTGCGATGGGCCGCCAGACGTTGATGATGCGCACGCGCGAGGACGCGCGCGATGGTCGCCGCGGGGGTCTTGTCGACGTGGACGCGCTCCTGCACCGGGGCCAGGCTGTCGTCAGTCCGCGCGCACTGCTGTGGCATGACTCTGACGGCTAAGGGGTTTGAACACGTACGACGGGACCTCGCGCACCGAGGTTGTCGGGTGTCTCTGCCGCTGCGCTGCGCCTGGGGTCTGGGACAACCGTGACCGCAGTTGAGCTGACGTTCGTTCTTGAAGGACCCACGAGCATGAAGAGAACGGAAAAAAAACCGCTCACCGGATATCCACTACGCGCCCATAGGTTCGTGAAAACCGGGAAGTAATGTCGGGGTCCCACCAAGATGTCTCATATCTTCGTGGGGAATTTGTGATCCGAATATCTTCGTGGTGGGCTTCGTGATGTCTTGAAGATACTGGTAGCACAAATTGTCCTCGGGGGATCACAAATCAGACAACGGGGGCGATCGGTGCTATGTCCTTCCGTGCCCTCACCGTGCTAAGTGCCCATCAGTCCAACTTTTGTCTGCCCTAAATGAGGGGTGCTTGTATCCCCCACGACATGCCAACGCAAATTTCTTCTGCTATTCCGATGTCATTGCTCCTGGCCCACCGCTCACTGGTTTTTCCTGGACCTTCCTGCCTCTCACTGCCTGCCTCGGACTGGGTGCTTGCCTGATGCTGATTCTGCCAAGGCTGGATAGGTTTTCTCTCGTGTCTGGCTTTTCTACCTGGTGCTTGGGTGAGCCTGGTGTTGGCTGATACTTATCTCATGTGGCTAGGCCAGTCTTAGCAATTTACATTACATTCCGGATCTTGAGGCCCCACAGCCTGTTCCACAGGTGTGTATTTTCCTCTTTTCCTTTTGGACTTCAAGTACCTGGTTACCACAATGAGCTCTCCCGGGGTTGGGTCCTGGCACAGTACCTATGCTCATAACCACGGGGTGTTGGTAAGTGCATATACACTTGCGCTGCTGCATGGATACAGTGCTAACATATCTTTCAAGAGTCTGTAATGGCAGTATGCGGAGAGGATCCCGGTGGTGTATTGGGTAAGCATAGGTTGGCACCGAAGGTGGATATGCAAAGTGGCACTATATGTAGGGCCCCTGTCAGAGAAACCAACTATATCTTCATGGTTATAACAAAGTAACTACATGGGACCATGAAGAAACTCCTGTCACATTGGGTGTTTTAACTTTGTGATTGTGGACAAAGAATTCATGAAAAAACACAAAGGCTATCATGAAGTTGGCAAGATGCCTTTATTTGTGGAGCTGTGATATATATTTGTGAGGAGCCCAAAGACACTTTGTGAGATTCCCAAAGACACTTTGTAGTTAACTTTGTTAATATCACAAAGTTATAGGCATATAGAGTGGATCACATGATCGAAGATGACAATTTGCTTCCCACCTATGACAGACTTGAGCAGAGCCTCTACCTTGGTGTAGTACTTGTCTTGATCACCTCAGGATCAGAACATCTTCTTGGCGCTTGGCCAGCGCATGAACTAGAAGCTGTTTTTGTCCAGGAAATACTCCACCTCGCATCCACACATGTCTTGCACCATGGCAGGGCAGGTCTAAGACCCGAGGTTGTTGTGTGTGATGCTATCAAGAGGGGTGAAGACATATTGGTATGGCTCAAGGTCTATTCCAGTAGAGATGTGCTATAGAGATGATGTCTTTGCTGACATATGTCTGTGTTGAAGAGAATTCACACTCTAGTACTGGTTGGATAGTGTAGTGGTAAAATCTCATAGCACATTTAGGAAAGTCCCGGGTTCAATTCCCTACAATAGTCCTTGTAGTTCTATTGTCTAGCAATGTTGTTGTCTTATGTACCATTGTACTCTTTACTGGTTCCCATGTTCATAGTTACCCCTTTGTTCCTGGGCCTATTGTTGCGTACATGTATATAAGACCTGTACTTTGCTACCTGAAGACTTCAGTTTCAACCTCTTGTCTCTAGGTAAGCCTCACTGTATTTTCGCTCCCTAGATAGTTTACTCAATACATCTTGTCTCCAGCCTGACTGTTGAGCCCTGCTCTGCTCTCACTGCACAAGTGCTTGTTGATGCCCTTGCTCATCTCATAAGTTTCCTTCTGATCCTACTCAACAGCCAGTTGTAACATTAGGTCAAAATTACCATACAAGCACCAGTGCACCCTACTCACACTCTTTTCTCTTTTCCCCCTCATACAGTATGTACTCAGACCCTCTGTGTTGGCCTAGTGTAGTGTGTGCTCTAGTTACACTATTGAATGTGATCTTAGCGCAACCTGAGGCTTGCCACTCTTGAGTGGTATAGTACGTAGAAAGCTCCTAACACAAGACCCTGGTACTGACTGAAGTGGTCCACCTCAAGGCATGGAAGGCTAGAGAAAGGTGGCAAAACAAAGCCAAGGCAGAACACCTTTGGGCTTGTGTCTCTTAGACTAAGACACAGCAATAGGCCAAGGAGGCTGAGCAGACAGTGTTGGATTGTGTAACTGCTGTTTTCATCCCTGGCATAGGGAGCAAGCTATCCTTCACTTCTCTTTCACTGTGGCTTGTAAAGAAAGACCACACATCTTTCATCACATTGCAGTCAAGGACCAGCACTGGAACACTGATGAACAGGAGTGGTACATCTGCAGTAGCCAGCCCTGCCCTTATCGCAATCTAACCTTTGATTAAACCTCAGAAGAGTGGGCCAGTTTCTCCAACTACTGCCCCAATCAGCCAAGCCAACAAGAGGCAATCCTAGCCCAGCTTGCTCAACCACCAGCCCCTTCTGAAAGGCCTGCACAGGCAGCTGCTATGACCTCATGAAGCCGACCCATTACTCGCCCTCCTAGTCACATTCCTAGCTATGTACCTAGTGAGAACACTACTCCTAGCCATTCTACAGGCTTCTCTATCCTCGACAAGACCCTTGCACTCATCTTGGAGTGTCTTGGACAATGGCAAGCCTCGAATCCCACTTCTCCCCTTGCTTTGACCTCTCAACTTTCAAAGGCTGAAAAAAGCCTAAAGTAAAGGAGGAGCTGAAGCAAGAAACCATTAACCTCAACTCACTAACATTTCCTCCCCCCAGTTGACCATCTTCACCCACCATAAGCACCTCGAGCTCCTCAAGCTCTTCTTCGTTTGATACCTCCAAGCTCCTTGCCCAGATTGCTCCTCAAGAATTCAATGGAAAGTTGGCCCAGGATGGCCTCTGCTTTGTCTCCACATCGAGAATCTACTACAACACACTTACAGTGGTGGCCTCTGGACTGCCTAACAGCATTTTCTGGTTAACTGTCCTCAACAAGCTTACAGATGGAGCAGTGGACTGGGCTGGCCCCCACATTGTGACTCTGGCCAGCAGAGGTAGCGCCTGGGTGGACTTTGATGCATTTGATACAGCCTTTAGGGCCCACTTCTGTGCAGCTAATGACAAAGATGCAGCTGTCACAGAGCTTGTCACGCTCTGCAAGGCATACTACAAGGTTGGCACTATCAAGGAATATATGGTGCAGTTTAATGCCATCACTGCTCGAACCAGCTTCAGTGACAAGGACAAACACGAATGGTATCACACAGGGTTGCCCCCCAGGCTCAAAGATGTCTTTGCCACCAGCACCCGCAACATCTCAAATCTAGAGAAGATCCAGAAGGTGGCGCTGTCACTCAACCAGGCCCTCCTCACCAGAGAGAAAAAATGGCCAAAGTTATTCAGATAGAAAAAGAAGGGGGAGAAGGCAGCTGCTCCTGGGAAAAGGCCATCTGTAGGGAACTGCCATCTCTGTGACAAGTCAGGGCACCACAAGTATGAGTGCCCACAGAGGAACCAGCAGGTGGCCTCTTCTTCTACCATGATGACAGAGATGGTGACTCTCTATGCACAACTCAAGGCAATAGAAAAGAAAATTGTGACCCTTACAACTGCTGAGAAGAAGGAGGGTTTCTGATTAGAGCCACACTGGATGCTGCATGTGCCGGCTCTTGTAGTAATAGTCAATTCTCTGTACTGAGTTCTGCATTCATATATGAAGTAAATCACAGTGGTCAACATTTTCATATACCAGTACAGTTGATTGGCAAGCAGCAACATAAGGACATTGTAGCAATGGTAGATAGTGGAGCTACTACCAAGTTCCTACATAAACGGTTCATAGAGAAGAACCAGGTCACGACGAGGAAGTTGGCAAGGCCAATTCCTCTGTACAACATAGATAGTACTGAGAACTGTGATGAGACAATCACGGAGGTTGCTATGCTAGATATGGCAATTGGAGACCACTGGAAGAAGGTGGTATTTGTGGTGACAGACATAGAAGAGGAGGATGTGATCATTGGCCTAGACTGGCTGCACCAGCACAATCCTGAAGTAGATTGGGAGCATGGCTCACTGCACCCATTGAGATGTCCAGAGGCATGTCCAGCTCACCAGAAGGCATCCAAACCTGTTGAGACCAAAGTGTGTAATACAGAGGTATGGCTTACAGTGCACAATGGTTCTTGACAGGTGTGGAAGGCTAAGACAGTGGGCAGGGTATGCATGGCTGTAATGGTCCAGAAGGAGGAAGATAGGCCTCCACCACTAGGTTTTCTGCTAGAATAGGATGGCACTGAAGAGTCTCTCCTTGATGCACTAGCAAATAGATGACACCTTCGCAATGCTCCTAAGCTCTTTGTATTAGTGAGTTACACTTACTCTCAACAACTTGCTGAGTGAGAGTACCAAAAGAAGGAGATCCGTCCAGTTAAGAAGATTGTACTCCCCCAGTACTATAAGTATCTAGGCATGTTTTTTTAGGAGGCATCTGAATACTTACCAGAATGTGGGTCCTATAATTATGCTATTGAACTTGTGCCAGATACCAAGATGTTCTATTCCAAGATATACCCCCTGTCTTCTAGTGAGCAGGTTGAGCTTGACAAGTTCCTTGATGAGAACTTGGCCAAAGGATAAATTCAAGAGTCAAAGTCACCAATGTTTTCACCATTCTTCTTTATCAAAAAAAAGGATAGTAGCTTATGTCTTGTACAAGACTACCAGTGATTGAATAACATCACCATTAAGAACCGATACCCACTGCCGTTGGTGTTGGACTTAATAGATCAACTCAAGAAGGCCAAGTACTTCACCAAGCTCGATATCTACTGAGGGCACAACAATGTGTAGATTAAAACTGGTGATGAATGGAAGGCTGCCTTCATTACCAACCATGGACTGTTCAAACTGAAAGTAATGTACTTTAGGCTAGCCAACTCACTCAGCACATTCTCTGCACTTATAAATGATATCTTCAAGGACCTCATTGTGCTTGGCAAAGTCACTGTATACCTTGATGACATCCTCATCTTTACCAACCACATCAAGGAACACCACACACTGGTGTAAGAGGTCCTGAAGCATCTGGCAGAGCATGACTTGTTCTGCAAACCAGAGAAGTACAAATTTGAACAGCCCAAGGTTGAATACCTAGGAGTGCTCGTCTCAGAGAACTATATGGAGATGGACCCAGTGAAGGTCAAGGGTATCGCTGAATGGCCTATCCCTCAGAATGCCTCAGATGTACAGAAGCTCCACAGCTTTGCAAACTTCTACAGGCAGTTCATCAAGGACTTCAGTGCTGTATGCAAACCCTTGGACTGCCTTACAGGTAATGCTCCCTAGCAATGGGGTGCTGAAGAGCAGTCAGCATTTGACAAGCTCAAACACTGTTTTACCAAAAGCCCTGTCCTGAGCATGTACAACCCAGACCACAAGACCCACATTGAAGTCAATGCATCTAGGTATGCAACCAGTGCAGTCCTATCTTAGGAAGGGGAGGATGGCAAATGGCACCCTATGGCTTTCCACTCTGAGTCAATGAGTGATGCAGAATGCAACTATGAGATCTACAACAAGGAGATGCTCGCCATCATCCATGCCCTGCAAGCCTGGTGCCACTACCTCAAGGGTCTTCCGAGTGTGTTTTAAATTCAGTCAGACCACAAGAACCTCAAGTACTAGAAGTCAGTACAAAACCTCACATGCTGGCAGGCACAATGGGCTCTCTACTTGTTATGGTTTGATTTTGTCATCCTGCACAAACCAGGAACTTCTAATAGAAGGGCTGATACACTGTAGCGAAGGCCTGACCACCAGAAAAATGATGCAGACAAATCTGAACTGGATTGTGTTGCAACCTGATCACTTCCAAGTACTGGCAGCCAAGAGAGGGCATCTATCAGTGGTACCTGACAAGGCAATGCTCCACCACATTTGGGAGTGCAGAGAGCAGGAGCAGGAGGTTGCAGAAGCACTCAGTAAGCTTGACAACCCAGGTCCAGCATGTCTACAGAATAACTTGGTAGACTAGAACACAAAACAAGGCCTGCTGCTCTATTGCAGCTGAGTTTATGTTCCCAAGAATGACGTGCTCTGAGCTGAAGTAGTGTGCATTTACTACGACCTCTCACCTGCAGGACACCCAGGCCAGGCAAAAATGGTAGAATTAGTTACACAGAACTACTGGTGGCTAGGCATGGCAAAGTTCATTAAGGACTATGTTGAGACCTGCAACACTTGTCACTGTGGCAAGGCCTTACATACCAAGCTGCATGGTCTTCTTTAACCCAATAAGATCCTAGATGGCCCAGGCCAAGTAGTTACCTATGACTTTATCACTGGACTGCCAGAGGTAGATGGATACAACATGCTTCAACTCATCGCTGATTGGCATAGAAAGATCATTTACCTTATTCCATGCACTAAGGAGATTGATGCAGAAGGAACTGCAGACAACTTCATTCAAGAATGGTTCTATCTGCATGAACTCCTGTAAAAGATCATCTCTGATTGGAGTCCCCAGTTCTCAAGCAAGCTCTTTTGTGCAATCCTCAAAGGCCTTGAGATTGAGAGTGTGATGTCTACAGCCTACCACCCTCAGACAGATGGACAATCAGAATGATGGAACCAGGAGATAGAGGCATACTTGTGAATGTACTGCTTGAGACACCATGTGGCTACCAATAGCAGAGTACTTCTTCAACTTGTAGATACACTCGTCCACACAGTATTTGCCATTCTATCTCATGTATGGCTATGAACCCCAGTTCCATGTTCAGATGCTGTCTACCATGGTGCCTACAGCAGATGAGCAATGGAAGGAGTTGCGACAGGCAAGGGAGGATGCAACCTCAGCCTTAACCCTGGCAGCAGAGTGAATGAAGGAGTACTATGACCGCTATATCTCCACTGCATCAGAGTTCAAGGAAGAACACAAGGTGTGGCTCGATACTAGGAACTTCTGAGTCCCAGGGGTCTCACAAAAGCTCATCAACCAATATGCCAGCCCATACCCAGTCCAGCACAAGGTGGGCAACCTGGCCTACAAGCTCAAACTCTCCAAGGACCTGGCACTTCACCTGGTATTCTATGTGTTACTCTGATGAACTTGGGCTGTTAAGGCAAAGGATCCGACTGTAAGCCAAATACAAAGGATCTTCAGTCAGTGAGCGAACGACTGATATGAATTACCAAAGTACCTGTAAGTTGAATACAAAGGACTACAAATACTAGTCAGTAACCAGTAAGTAAGAGGTATAGTAAAGGGAACTTACTCTTCAGTCAGTGAGCAAACAACTAAAGAGCAAAGGCAGAAAATGTCTGTCCTTATATACTGCTAGGAGGAGTGCATGTGTAAGCAAAAGAAAGGAGTCATG
>JAKLMY010000471.1:0-17646 GCA_022814645.1 Ganoderma meredithae | reverse complement strand
TACAGTAACTATCTACATAGCCTGAAACCTTGGGTCCCTACATGTATATAAGAGGCGACACCTCAGCAGTGACCCCCAGTTTTCAGTCTCTTGTCTATCTAGCTACTGCTCTGTGAGCAGTACCTTCACACCCCTATGTCCTCTAGACCTAACAAGTCTAGTATCCAAACTCTAGTCAACCACTAGTCTTTAGTCTAAACAGCCCAATCTATTGAATGATAACCCTCACTAGATTGAGGATGTAACAGCACAGAGTGTTGCCATCAATAGCTCTTGCAGAAAAATTTCTAGATTCAGGTCTTTTAGGATAGATGAAGGTTGGGTTCGAAAGTTGATGTTCAAGCACTTCACGCACTGTTGTGCATGAAGCAAGAACAACAAGGTTGTTGATCATAGTGGCTGTCATTGCAAGTTTTTCCATAATCTCAGTCAGACTTCTATTCTTGATACCTGAATCTACTATGTCACCACACAGACTAGAAAGTTAGAACCCAGATACTCACTTAGGGTTTCTAACTTGTCAAAAGCACTACGATGGGTGCATAGATTTACAGTCATCCATTGACCAGCCCTGTGAAGTTCTTGAATGCAGTTCACAGTCCACTCTTTGTCTTGTGTAGTTAAGGCCTTGACAATGGTGCTTAGATGTTCAAGCAGAGAAGCAATAATTTGATTATTTTGAAGGTTATTTTCATCAATGAACTTCTCCAAGAATCTCTTGAAATCTGGGCCACGTTTTTGAATTCAACTTTTGAATTTTGGCATATGCTTCCAGTATACCAATGTTACAAAAGCTGTTTCAGCTTGAGCTAGAGCTGGATGTTCTTGTCTGACTTCTCTTGAAGCCAGCTCAGCATCACTAGAGAGTCCTTGAGTTGCTTGGGTTATGTTCTTCAGCTTTTGGATTAATTCATTAAAGAATGTTCTATGACGACCATCATTGATGGTGAGCTCCTGGTTTCCACTGCACAGCAGAGTTCTTCATCCAGCATCTTCTTGAGAAAGCAGAGAAGAGGCTACAACATTTGATCTTACTTTTGGATTTTTTCTGGGAGCATCCAAAATACATAAGCCTGCTAGTGCTGCTGCAAAGTCCCACCTGATGTCCCACTCTGTCCAGTTTCTCAACTGTTGAGTGGAGTCAAAAATGCGTGGGTTCCTCTCTATGATGCGATGCCATAGTTTCAATGACTCCAGGGCTCGTAGGATCATGTCAAGTGAAGGACTAGGTGGCTGCAATGAGGCACTAGTTTTGGAGATTTCGTAGATGTTAGAGGTGCTGTGAGACATGCTTTGTATGTAGCTGTTTCAAAATATAGATGACATACTAGAATTAATAAGGTCTAAAAATGTCTTAAATAAACATCATACCTTTAGGATGAATATTGCAGTTTGAATGAGGTTTGCAGGTTGCTGTGTTAGATAATAGTTGCAAGGCTGAAGCCTCTTAAATACTTTACATGATGCACATCCTGATTTAATGACATTGGATTTATTCAGCATTCAACCAGTCATACTTCTAGTTTGCCCCATTGTTGTAATTCTATTTAGCAACAAAAATTTAATGCTTCATCTTACTATGGTGTTTATTACCATTCTAAAAAGCAACAGATCAGCTATGAAAAGATACAGATGTGAGCAAAACAATTGTTTCAAGAGTAATGATGTCTCAAGCTGATGGCTTGGATACTGATGAGTGTTTTCTTATATTTAACAATGAGCATTGGAAAGATGTAACTTAGCTGGGCTTCATTCTTTTAGAAACTGTTCCTGTTTTGTGGCACTAGCCCTAGTATGAACAACCATCATTGATGGCGTAAACATCAGCATTTAGTGTACACCAGAAGAGAATGATGTAGTATTAGGTATTGTTTGGCAGCAAGCACATCTCACCATGACATTTTGACAAATGGTTGCAAAACGAGATTATTTCAGAGTGCAATCAGTGCATTGTAGTTGAAACAAGTTACACATAAGATATTGACCCTTCGGGTCAAGGTTTCACCTTAAAGAAATTGTTTCCTAGGTGGAGATGATAGTGTGTATAGCAGTGCTGTGGCAGTGATGTGTGCCATGTGGTGATGAGATCTGACTTGTGTACTGCCTTGTTGCCTTGCTACGTCTCACAGTGTCATCCAACCGGCTTATAAATACCCAGAAAAGGTACCCCAGTGCATTCTTATCTCTCCAGTATCCAGTTATCAAATAGGTAAGCCATGGCCCTCATTCATGCCTCAGCAGCTGACAGCAAGTGGTGCTGCAAACTTTCAGTGTACCATTCCTGATCAACCGATCCAATGTCAACAAAAGAAACTCTTTCAAAGTCCTCAAACATTACCTCTAGCCTTCTCATGGCATTGAGGCGACTGTCTCCACCGAGTGCAGACAAACTTCTGCCTCATCTCAAAACTCCTGAACATCCAGACGACTACAACTTCCTAGACGCTCTCGCCACATTGTGCTCATTCGTTCCACAGTGCGACTCTGCATCCGCAGTTATCCGCCTTCAAAATGACCATCTATACATCGCAACCAGCCCCCCTGCCTCCTCAGATGTGATACAAGCGATAAATGCTATGATCAGTGCGCTTCCCGGTGTCAGACCCTCATGCGCTGACCGGCCGACTACTCCTATGAAACACACCACTGCAATCCATCCCTTCATCATTCAAGTGTTTCACTTTGGACACAAGAAGCTTTTGAATGCCGCCAAGCCTCGTCATATTGACATCCTCTTGGACGAGCTATCTGACCTGTCCAAGAGTTGCGGTGCTCAATGTGACAAGGACTCTGCATCGCTCGCACACAAGGGGTTATGTGCGATGAGGAGCATGACTGCAAATGGGGAGAAGTACCGCCCGACACTTTCCGACTCTGAACTTCTGGAGCTGTATAACACTGTCCAAAACCTCGTATATCTCAAGGATAATTGTTATCTTTGCCCATGTGCGTCTAGCCATTCGTCTCATTCCTGTTCTCATGCTAATTGCCTGCTCATGCATTGTGTTATAATGTGATAACAACAGTCCTCCTCGAAGCTGCTCGCATATCGGAAGCCATCGATGTCCTACTCAAATGGGCGCCATCCCGCGACATCGGTGCCTCGGAGTTCAAGCCTTTGGATATAATCTTCATTGATCCCCCACGCGTTCCCCACTTCCTCGCGACTGCCTGCATCGATGAACTTGCACTCCGAGAATCATACAAGGCCATGTACAACAGGGTGTGCTGTCTGTTTAAGCGCGGCCCTTTCGATCCCTCCAAGTCGCCGGCACTGGAAGGTGTCTCCGAGGTTGAGGGCGCCCAAGGACACTTCACAGGGCCCGGCATCGTGCACTGTGTGCCGGCTATTCTTCACTACATCCTGCACAAGCACATGGCCAGCACTGTCTACCCATACATTGGATCGTCGCATCCGGTGTGTTACGCGTGCCATGCGCTGGTGAAGGCATGCCACTGGGTCACCCAGGAGCCATTCTCTACAGTTGGCCGCCGGTCTTACGACATGGCAAAACTGGACCCGGCGTGGTCATGGCCCCCCGCTGATGGCCTGCAGCTGTCAGTGAAGGTGGGCCCAGCCATTATCAAGCGACTTGAGTGGGGCATAGTGGACGACTTCGAGCATGTTTGCGCGCTTATGGATAGTCCTCGTCCCGAGCGTCCTGCTATGAACGACCTAGGTGCGTACCCTGGCTAGGTGGCAGATCTAGAGCTTGTAATTTGCTACTTACATTGACTACGTTGTAGCTAAGTCAGAATGAGAAGATTGGCATTCCTGGAGCAGTCGCTTAAGAAGGGGGCATCGGGCAATTGCAGCGGTGTCTAAGTCACGGTGAAGAGCCGGCAGGGGTAGGAAAGACTGGAGTGGGCGTGGATCAGACCGAGTGCAAATCAATGATGTATTCGTACAGAGTGTGATGCAGTGATTGGTTATATTGCCCGTGTATCCTGATATTGCCACGGATGAGGATTCAACAGCTAGGTGTTTGCTACAACAAGCCCCGCAGGATGGACGAACAACACCACACATTGTCAGCGCGAGTTACTCTAAACATACCGCATTAGATGCCTCGCACACATTACTTCACAAGTTCCACATGACTCACCAGGTGGCCGGTCGATATGCTCTTTGCCTCAAGTAGCAAGCTTCTGATATAAGTATCCGTTGAGGACGCACTGCAGGTGTGGCAACTGCAGCAACTCGCAATCACCGACTCCGACTTTTGCCCGTGTTCAATCCAGGACAGCAGGTTCTTCACATTATCAGACCGCTCTTACTCAAAGCTCTTGCAGTGCGGACGTTCTAGGGCTCTTGATGTGTGCAAGACCGAACGTGCGCCACCACAGGGCAAAGAATGCATTTGGTCAGAATGGAGACGGAGCTACAATCCAGCCACCGCGACCCACCAGGACATCTGGTCTGGATCACGCGCCCGGATATTAGCCTCTGATCTGGTGCCACGACCGTCCCGACCCCGAACGCAGTCTCTAGGAGCCTCAAGAATCGCCCGATCCGAGACCCGACGCATGACGACGTACGTTTTTGAAGCTACCACGATCGTCACCAGCCTTGAGCACGCACCGGGGAGAGTGGTGCAGCCCGCCCTTGAAGTTGACGGTCCCCACGATGTCGGACGTCTTCCCGAGCCAATCTCCATCCGAACATGGCTGACACGTCGTGAATCTCGCACTCCGCTTCTGCACGCGACCCCAGAATTGAAGCGTTGCGTGTGCCTGTGTGGCCGATCCGATGTGCCACTGGGCGGCAGGGACATGAAACTGGGCATGGATGACTCATGAATGAGCTCGACGTGCTGGAAGGCGTTGTCCTTGCACGAGACGCGCTCGAGATCCTGCTGGATCTCGTGGCCTCGGGAGTAGAAGGCTGAATAGTCGCGCTGAGGAGAAGTCGAAACAGTCATATACATCGTGTCATTAGCGATAACAGTGGGGCGCAGGTTCGATCACCTATCCTCGTAGGAGTACTGGTACTGTGCAAAGTCCCAGTTGTGGGATAAAGTGGCAGAAGGTAGCATACTGGAAGTACTTACGGAGTGAGAAGGGTCGTCGTAGGCGAAACCGCTGGACAAGCATTATTGTCGTGTTAGACGCGGAGCGGAAACCCCATTTCGAGGCTTACGATTACCGAGTGGTGGATGCCACAGCCCTTCGACACTAGCGTACCTCTCATACACCGCCACCTCGACGTTTGGAATAGGAATATTCTGCGGGAACCTGCCCACCGAAACATATCATGAGCAGCAAGTCGACAAGTTTCAGACGCTACGTACCTGATTGCAGTGAGAATGCCGCCAACGCCTGTGCTGATGCCCATAACCTTGATGGGTTGGTGGTCGTCGAGTGAGGAGTTGCCAAGGACAAAGCCGCTAGTAGCTGCTGACATGGAGAACAACAGCTGTCTGACCTCGTTCGGAGCCGTGAGGACTGGTCGGACAACTTTGCACGCACCTCCTTATACCTGACTGATTGAAATAATAACAATCTTCCCCTTGTACAGTTGCGGTGGTTGTTCGCACGTTATAATCTCGAGATGCGACGCAGCGACACTTCCACGTTCTACCAGTCTATCCGGTTGGATGAGCCTGGGACAAGGAGCGAGCTTGACGATGACGGGAGAAGACAGGCTTCGGCGAGAAGTTTGTGTCTTGTGTCTTCATATTAGAAGGCGGAAATGCGAGGATCGTCACCCTCAGCCCGGTTAGCCGATCGGCGCCTTGGTCCTTGAGTCTCCTGCCGCGAGGTTGCGTCGTCAGTCCTGGTCGAACATCGTCGTCGATATTCATGGCTGTACGAAAATGAATTGAAACTAGGATCATGGCCACACAGCCATCGTCGAGACTGAAGCACCATCAAGGTCAGCCCCCGACCTGCACGTCGGAACCCTGCAATCGCGCTGTTCCCGCACTTCAACGACTCGGATCATACCCACACTCCAGAATGCTTCTCGTACAGCGCCCGCACTGTCCGGGTTCACGATCGAAGCCCTGCGATAATTCACGTGCGCGAGCGGCGGCACCTGCCCGACGGCCTCGTGCACCTGCACCACATGCCGCGCAGCGGGCCGCCTGCGTCCTTGAGATCGCGGACGCCTTGAGGCCTGGACCAGTCTTGTTGTACCCGTCGATGTAGAGCTTGGCGTACGGGTCGGCGAGGCGCGCGGCGTGCAGCACGAGCGGGATGTAGGAGGTGTCGAGGGTGGCGTACCAGATCGTCTCGCGCCATGTGCTGTCGTTGTTGAGGGGTTCTGATGGGAATGATTGATCTGCACGGCGCGATGGGCGCGGATTCAGGGAGACGGACCGTTGATGACATCCCAGCTGTCTGAAGAAACGTAGGTGGGTCAGCGCGGGCGCACATCAGATAATCAGCGGTCGGAACGCACATCTGCAGGCAGAAGTTCTCGAGGTGAGAAACAGCGCTGAGAGCAGGACACGTTGTGCCCACATTTATCATGCCCAGTGGCGGACGATGTTGAAGCAGTGCTCCTGCACGACTTGAGCGAGCTCCGGCGCAGTCCAGGTCGCGTTCGTGACCTATGACGGTGTGTCGTTGTGCCAAACGCAGTTATGTCCTGGAAAGAAAAGTGAGCTCGAACACAGCTGCGCCACGGATACGGACAGACACTCGCGTCGACGTGGACGCACCTCTCATGAGCTTCCCGCCCAGGTCGTCTAGGACGACGTAGGCGGTATCGTTTAGCTGGTAGTTGTTCGTAGCGGTCCCGAAGTAGAGCTTGCCAGCATAACGGGCCGCCGCCTTGAATCCAGATCGGAGTGAGGACGACGAGTCAGACGAGGACGCGGTGCCATCAGATGCCTGCCGAGGCATAGGAGGGGACCACCCGACAATGGATGCGCAGCTGCCAGGGGGCCGGAGATGGAGAGAACGATGGAGATACCGAGCTTGACAGCGACCATTTCGCAGATGCAGGAATAGGTGGTGGGTTTCGACCCTCTTAAGTAGCGAGGCCGCGACTATATTGGACAGAGTCGAGCCGGGACCTGCGGAAAGCCGTAAAGTTCATGCATCGATTGAACAGAGGCGGAAGAACGGACCAGCACATCCCATGGTAGCTGCTCAAGCCAAGAACACAACTCCCGTGCGGTGAACTGCACGCCGAAGTGACCATGATCAGGAGAGAAGGTGTTCCGCAGAGCAGGTGACTACGAAACCGGACCGCGGGCTGCAAGTCGAGATGGGTACCGGGAGCAGAACGGCGAACGTCGCGGGTTGGAAGAGGGGTATATGCGTACCGCATACAGTCAGAGTTTTCAGGTAGAGAATGGAAGGATAGGGAAGGTGTATTGGTATAGACATTACGCGCTGTAAACTATTAAAATCAACCCAATCAGCGAGTCGCGGCAAAGTGCCTCAGCCTGAGGAAAGTCGTCTCACCGGAGGTGTATTGGTGAAGCAGCATGTCCCTTACCGAACGTTCTGATCGAAGCTCGAATGACTGTATGAACCGCGACACATATACCACGGAATTAGTCAACATACGTCTGCACCGAAAGTCCGCGAACTTACCTGTCGCCAACGGTCCTACGCCCAGGACTGTTGGTCATATCGCCTACAGCTCAGGCGTATAAACAACCTGAGGGTATAAAACTCGATATTGTTACAGTGCAGTCTTGTGAGGTTCAGGGCCGCCGAATCTGACGAAACGAAGTGAAGGAGTCTGGGTCCGCCGGTGAATGGCGGGCAGCATAACTGGATGGAGAGGGATACCAGAGGCCAGAAGACAGATTCAGATTCGAGACGAGGCGCACAGAAACATGCAAGCGGACAAGGTCCCAGTCCAGCGTTGGAAGAGGCTGAAGGTAGGCCTTGACGACCACGACGTCAACAGAAGCAGAGGCGCTTAACTCTGGACTTTGCCGGTGTACTCTGGGTCTCAGGTCGACTTGGCCGTTGGGTTGCTCTGTTGCTGCTCTCCGACTACAACGACCGACAAGTCATACTCCTCTGCTCCAAAAAATCCCAGCGTAACTGCACTACACTCCTCATCTCCGTCATTTATGACGCATTCCTACCACCCTTTTCCGACGCTCAAGACATTTACATTGCCCGGAGGAGAGCGGCAAGTTCAAGGATAACTTGTCTTACCGACGTCAACACTAAGACAGGCTCTGCTCCCCTGTCCTTCAGCCAGTGCAAGGTACCTTTCACTCTATCCGTCCAGTTCATATGAGTGAGGCTGACGGTCCTTATTCTCCAGCGCGGCTGGCAACTGACGACATGCATCCCAATTTCCACTGATACACATTTGGCACGAAGATGCATAATCACAGAACGCATCCTGCAATTGGTACAACTTACTACTGTGGTAGTTCGACAATCATTCCTCCCAGAGATTGACCCCTCCAAGTTCCATGGCCAGCCCCAACATCGCCGACTCCTCCCCTCCTTCCACCCCCAGTCTCGGAGCATCAGATGAGGCTGACCCTTCCCCCAGAATCAACGCGCTGCTCGTCGCCCTCGCAGCCCTCACGCATTCCTTTCCGGGGGACGTCCTGGACGTTCTACCACACCTATGATCCCGGCACACCCCATCCTCTGTCTGCCCAGCATCCACGACGCAGCGCCTTCCCCAACGGAAATTGCTCGGCACCCTCGCCTCGCTCATCGCCTTCCACCCCCACTGTCCCGCAGCGGCCGTCGCGCTGGAAGCGACCCCAAATCGCATCGGCCTCGACATCGACGACCGGCGCTGCGCCGCCGCCCGCCACCGCAGCGCCCAGCTCAGAGTCTGAGCTGCGCGTTGAGGTAGAGACGACGACGTTGCTCGGCCTCGTGCGCGACGTTGCGCGCTGCCGCACTTCGCCCTCCGCGAAACCACTCAAGCCCAAGCCCGAGACAGACGACGCGGACGTGATGGGCCTCCCGCACGCGCAGCTGTCGGTCGCGGTCTTCCGCGCGTGCTACGGCGCGTTACGCATACGTCTGCGCGCACTCCCACTAAGAGTCCTGCACTTGGACTTGGACTTGGACTTGGACCGGCGGCGACTCGGGAATAGGCACGGGCCACTGCGAAGCGAGGCTGTTGCGGTACCTGGTCGACCCCGCGAACGGCGTCCACGCGTACCCGTACGCCACGACCTCTTATGTGTCGTACTACGCGTGCGTGATGATCGCGCGCGCCGTGTGCACCGTGCGCAGGTCCGAGGCGGAGTTCGTGCTGAGGAACTGCGAGGCCCTCGTCGACCTTCCATGGATCGCCGGGTTGGGTCACTCAGACGGGGGCGCAGGATGGGGCCCGGACGTCGTGCGAGCACTGGAGGAGGGCTTGTTGGCGGACGTGCAGAGTCTCGTGGTCTCCAGAGCGGAAGTGGCTGGTCGAGGGAAGGGATGCGGGCGGATTCGAGAGCATCACATCATCCGCAGGATACTGGAATATGTGAGAATATAGTGCAGCTATGAGAGTTTCTGTGTCAGAACATTGAATTCATGTTTATAGGGCCAAACGGAGCTACTGGATGAAGTGGTAGTGGGAGGTCGAAAGGTCTCGAACGAATCCCGCGTGAAATTGTTGCGCGTCTAACCAACTCTCCGGGGTTTAGGCGCTAAATTCCCAGTGATCATTACACTCATTCTGCCCGCGGTCTTCCATGGCGACACCAGAGCCACCCAACATTATCTCTACCATTCTTATTGCACTGAGGCAATTGTCTCCGCCAAACGCAGAGAACCTTATCCCTCACCTCAAGGGTCCCAAACCCCCGCGGGACTACAACTTTGTCGACGCTTTCGCAACTGTCTGCTTGCGCCTACCTGATGTTCATGCGCGCATGCAACTCGCACATAGTCCCGCTTCCCGCACGCGTTCTCCCTCGGCCGCCTCGGCCACGCCTTCAAGCGATCCCGCGTGGCTTTTCCCCCAGGTGACTGGCGGTACGGAGCTATAGGATAACTTGTAGCGAGCCTGAGGAAGGATTTCAGGCATATTTTCAGCGATATCCGCCCCGAACATGCATCTAACAGGATGTTAAGCGAGTGATATCGTATGGGGAGCGGAATAGGAGGCCGAGGGACGTCCAGCGGAGGATATAACTGGGCTCGCGGGGTATGTAGCCAGGCGATGGGCGGTTGGAGGAACGCTCCTGGAAATAGTCCATGCCGTCTTACGGTGAATGAACGTGAGCCTGACTGCAGACGGCATCCTCGTCGTACTCTGGCAACCCATGAGATGAAAATGTCCGATTTGAGCTCCGTATGTGATAGAATCGTTGCGGCGGGTCTCTGTAGACTGCGTTAGGCGTTGGGCTCATGCTCGTGCAACGCATCCTGTGATCGACATTTGGCCCCCTCACTCTATCTCAACGAACGTCGATCGTTCGATTCTGAAAGTACTAAACGAAATCACTAGATACGGCATGAAATGTGTGAGGTCGGCAGCTGCATGCCTGGGCTCAGTCGCGGCACAACACGGAACAATGCTGCGCCAGGACGTAGTGCGCCGAGTCCCTTCATCGAGCTCACAACCGGTGCGACTCCTGGACGACGGCCTCCAAGTCCAGCAACAACTGCTCCTTCAGCGCATCGAGGACCTCTTGCTTCGCACCGTCCCGCAGCACCCACGGCGCAACCGATGCCAGCCGATACCAGTCGGGATGATCGGCGCGCATCGTGAACCGCGCGTCGAGCGCCGTGTTCACCGTCCCACTGTACCGCACCGACGCGTAACAGGGCATATCCGAACACGCGACATACCCCTTCATCTCTCCTTCCCCATGCTCCACGAGGTGCTGGATCAGCGTGACCTCCGGGCGGGCGATGATGGACTGGCCCGGGGGTGACGAGAGCGACCGCTCGAGCACATTCCACTCCAGTTCTCCGTGACACTCAGGATCTTCCTCCCCTGTTACCGCTGACAACGTATCGAACGCGCGCACCACGGAGTCCCAGATTGGGGGAAACTCTCCGAATCATGCGGCGAGGTGCGACGCCGTCATGGTCGCGCAGAATCGTTGCCTTCCCGCAGAGGGATCAAGCACGATGATAGAGCACTGGTCGTCGAAATGAAGCTTTGGAGATCGTGATAGGGAGAGTAGAGTTGATACGGCGACCAGAAGACACAGGTGATCGAGCACCTGGCCAGTTCCCAAGAGGTCTGTGAACGAAGACGAGTCAGCGTGGTGAAAACTTGGAGACATGGATGGCTGCGTATCCCGAGGCCCAGTACGCACATATATACTCGCGTAGAAACGCCTCCAACGCAGGCGTCTTCATCACGTCGTGAATCGCCGCACATAACACATAGAACTGAAGCACGTCTTCGTCGTCCCCCAAACGCTAGCGGGAAACGGACTGCACAAACGTCCGAGCAAGCTTGGAGAGGTGGCGAAGGTCATCCGCCAGCTCCGTCCTCAGACGCTCTCGCTCCCGCTTCCACTCGGTGAGTTCGCCATCCGTGGGGGGTTCATGCTCCTCGATAAAGCGATCCAAGGCGCCTAAACCCCGACTCATGGCACGGTGGTGCATGGCCGGATAGCACAAGCGATGGGTGAACAGGATGAAGCGCTTCTTAGACTCTGAGAACGCATCACCATCACCAGCATGCGACACACCCTCAATGTAGTCCTTCCGTAGGGCCGAGAATAGGGATACCAGCTTCTTCACGTTGTCGTGGAAGCCGGCAGGGATGGACGGTGAAGGGCAGATGTAGAGGACTGTCTGGCCCGGCCGGTGGGTTTGAGCTGTGGCGGCCACAGTGTCGCAGCCGGGATGGTGCGCAAGCAGGACCGCGAAGGAGTCGAGGAGACTGAGGGAACGGGTCCAGCTCCGGGCTGGTTCGAGGGATGTATCCGTATCTAGCAGGTCGTTGAAGAGATACGGGTAGACATGAGGGAGCAACGCTGCAATCAAGGCATCGATGCCAGCCGACGAGATCATGTTAACGTTGCCGCTGGCCAGCGATCGAACTTAAACTCGGAGGTGATGAGGGGCAGGAAGTGGGCACGCAACTCTACGGGGGACCCGTATTATGCTCATCAGCTGGCTTCGGGTCTTAATGGGGAGAGGCGACGAGTCATGTCGCGAGTCGGGCCCGGCAATTTGCGACCAACTGCCAGCAGGCTGCAATACACCGTCGCTCTCAGTCACAGCGCACCGAGTTCTAGTTGAATCCAATAATCGTACGCTCAAATTGTGGAATACAGACTATCCATCGGAGCTGAAAAGTATCATCGATATCAGCGCCCACTCTGCGAATCATACAATGTCATACCCACGCTCCAACCCCGTCGTCGTACCTGTGGGCGACTCGGACCATTTCCAGTTGGACGCCCAATATTCACAGAAGAAGTCCGTCGATGACGCCATAGTAAGCCGGCTTGGGTTCGAAGTCCTAAAACCAGCATATCAGTTATCCCCGTTCTCAGTGCACGCTCGAACGGCAACTGGCGTACTCACCGCGTCGAAGGGACACGCATCTCCTTCCCCAGGAAAGCTCGCAGGGACCCACGAATACTGGGCGCGCCCGAGAGAGAATCAAATCAGAATCGAAGATCAAACCAGCCAAACACGTCTTCACAGCAGCCCCGTCCGAAGCTACGCACCTTGTCCGTCCAGTCCCACACTGTGATCCCGACGCACCCTTCCACCTCCCTACACGCCCTTACGATCGTCTCGAAGTCCCGCCTCTGCTGCGCCAGCCCCTCCTCGTCCGGCGGAGCGCCCCGAACCGCACGTCGAGCTCCGTAACCGCGACCTCGACCCCCAGCGCCGCGAACTCCGCCAAGTTGCGCTTCACCTCCGCGAGCGGCGGCACACGCCCGACCGTCTCGTGCGCCTGCACTCCGACGCCGTGCAGTGGAACGCTCGCGGCCTTGAGCTCGCGGACGAACTCCTTGAGCGCGGACGCCTTGGGGCCGGGGCCGGTCGTGTTGTACTCGTTGATGTAGAGCTTGGCGTGCGGGTCGGCGAGGTGCGCGGTGTGAAGCGCGAGCGGGATGTAGGAGGCGTTGAGGGTGCTGTACCAGATCGTCTCGCGCCAGGTGCCGTCGCCGTTGAAGGGTTCTGGAGAGACAGGCTGAGTTGCAGGCGATGCGCGGGGATGCAGGGACTCGGAGACGAACCGTTGATCACGTCCCAGCTGTCTGAGTCAACCCAGTCAGTTTAACGCTCAGCGGGCACACGAAACGGACGGTCACTATGAGAACACACATCTGCAAGTCCGAAGGCAGGTAAGCCTGGTACGCGCTAGAGGAGTTGAAGAAGACATCGTGCTCACATTTATCCCGCCCAGTGCCGTACGATATTGAAGCAATGCTCTTGGACGACCTGAGCGAGCTCCGGCGCGGTCCAGGTCGCGTTCGTCACCCATGCGGGTATGTCGTTGTGCCACATGCAGTTGTGTCCTGCAAAACAGATTAGCTCGAAACCAGCCACGCCATGGGGACGGATGAAAAATCGCATCGAGGATGGACGGACCTCTCATGGACTTCCTGCTCTGCTGGGCGAGAGCGACGATCTGGCCGCCCATGTCCCACGTAAACACGCCTCGCTCCGCCTCAGTATAATTCTGACGGGCGAAGATCGCAGCGAATATGGTATACCATCCGAGGTTAGGATGTGCGCACCCATTTCATCGCTTTAGCGGGGGTGAGCTGCCCGAACATAGCCAGGTCGTCTAGGATGGCAACATAGACGGTATCGTTCAACTGGTAGTTATTCGTCGCCGTCCCGAAGTAGAGCTTGCTAACGAAATGGGCCGCCGCGTTGAAGCCAGATCGCGGTGACGATGAGGAGAGTCCAGTATTCTCGTTTGCTCGCCGGGCGACAGGAGGATTCGACAAGGGATGCGCAGTTACTAGGAAGACAAGAGCGAGGAGGACGACAAGGATCCAGAACTTGGTAGCGACCATCTCGAAGGTATGGGAGCAGCAGACGAGGTTCTAGCCTCCAAGGTAACGCAGCCCTAAACTATATGGGGCGGAGCGGAGCTAGAACTTACGGAAGGCCGTGATTCAAGCATTCATTGTGCAGCAATGGAAGAACGAACCGGATGTCTCATGGCCTCTGCTCATGCGAGGGTTTTGCTCTGCTTGTGCGACGTATTGCAGACAGATGTGAGGATAATCAGCACAGAAGCTGCTTTGCAGCGCAGGTGACTCCAGCCACCGGACCGCGGCCTACAAGTCGATACGCGCACTGGGAGCAGAACGTCGAACATCACCAGTCGGAAGAAGAGTATATGCGCACCGCATACATTCGCAGTTTTCAATTCAATCAAGGGTGTATTTCTGATAGCGATTATGCGCGGGAGACTATTGATCTCAGCCCGGTCAGCGATTCGCGACAAAAGCCCTGAGGAACTGCGACTCACCGAGAGTCTGTTGGTAAAGTGGTATGCCCCTTACGAAACGTCCGGCCCATGACCGTCGCATACATCCACCTTTCGAAGGCAAATCAGCGACACCAGCTGCAGCCTCAGTTGGTCATGCGGATAATGGATCCTCTCAGCGCGAATGCTTGAAGGCGAGGACAAGGCGCATACAAGACGATAGCTCGATCTGAAGGGGCTTGTAAGACTCACCTTGGTTTCTCTGCCTCTGCCTACTGAACGCCAGACCGCAAACCAGAGACTTGCGAGAGCAGCTCTATCCCAACCCGGCGGCGCTGCGATGGTTGAATGCATTACAGACCATCCAATGATCCATACATCAAAATGTAAGTCTGCGACGCATTTGCAACAAGAGTTCACGACTCACCTCAGGCTGTGACCTGCGACGACTAACATGTCATAGCTACATCCCTAATGCTCGTTCGCTATCGAAATAGCTAGCACCAGACATCGACTCAAGATAGATTGAGTGCAGTCTTCTAGGGGCTCAAGGTCGTCGAACTTGATGGCGAGAGCTGGGACGTGGCAGCGTAGGCATCATTGTTATGAACTTGAACTGGCCAAGTCCTAGACGACGCTATATTGTGTAACATTGACGAGCTCCAGAGGTGTGCCAGTCACCGAGGGCATTGCATTATTTACTCATAGGGAAAACGTAGAATAAATGTTGAGGAGAGAAAATGCCTATTGCACGGTGTCTTCTGCAGAAAAATTCAGGAGAAAACATGAGTAAATACTGTCTTTCACCAACTTGCCGACACTATTGTGAGTCAAGTGAAACGTTGATAATATTAGGAATTTATTGATTCATGTATCCTTCCATGGCCTTCGCATTGAAATAAATCATTTAAGTCCTGTGGATTTACCAGGAACACGAAGAGAACATGTTGAATCAAGGATATATTTACATGCGAGGGACATAAGGCATGTGACCAACATGTTTGTCATGTGAGGCAGCCAATAAAAGTATGAGAACTTGCCAAATGTGCTCATAATGTCCCGACGGAGAAAATCAGGGCGAACATGGTGAAATAAACGTAAAATGGATCTCGGGCGAAAACGTTGAAGACAGGCGAAGGCCTTTGAGAATTTTAACCAGGCAGAGAAAATTCTGGGAACATTTTGGGGAGATGTGAAATTTCTACGGTGAACAGATGTGACTTCAGACGCTGTGACCGATACCTCTAAGCGCCTAGCGCCAAATCAGGAAACGATTGAGTGGGCGTTTTGCGGACACCAGGAACGATTGTCAATCGTATTCCCCCCACGATCCACAGCAGGCGGCGGGGCAAGGTATCCAGTTTCTGCATCGAATGATGGGTAGCATAGAGTGAGTTCATCATATTACCTTTCAACCGGTCAGTATTGCGGGACGTGACTCACCTCGCTACCCTAGGTCATTTTCCAGACAGAGGTCCTTCACTGCCCGTCTGGTCACTCCCTGTTGCTGGAACAACAAACACCAATTTATCACTACGGGAGAAGCAAAGGCGCGGTGTCAGCGTAAGGCACGTATGTAGGTTGGGCTTGACGCAAGTCATCCATAAACATCGTGCGACGAGGGTGTAGCCCTGCTCAATGCTGCAGAGACCTGTGATATGCACTCTAGAGAGCAGGTGCTTGGGATTTCGCTGCGTAAGGGTTTCTATCTGGCTATCATGAAGCCGTCCTGTTACAACAGTAGCACCAAGCCTTTAGTCGATAATACAGTCTACAGACGTCTACGCGGAGTCCCATCCAGTCGACCCCTCTGGCACGTGTGTGCCGAACTCCAGCGGCGACAAAGCTCTCAATAGGTCCGTGTTGGTAATGAGCACCTGTTGAAGTGAGGCATAGGCCTACACAATCGGAAGATGCGAACATGAGACAGACGTAACATATGAGAGAAGGAGACGTATCGTACCTGTTGAAGGTCCTCGCATTCCGAACGAATGCTTGCATACTGTCCGAATGCTTGCCGCAAACTGGACGTCGCCACTGGGACCTCGTCGACGTTCGGAATCACGAGTGGATACGCGCGCGCAGTTTTGAGAACGTTCTATAAAACCACAGTGAATACTATCACGAAATATTTGGTTGGGTTCGAAGCTTACTTCCAATGCAACTAATGTCTCTGCCTGACGGCTCAATGAGAGTAATAAGGAGAACTTGTCTTGAATAAACAACCGGGCGATACAGTTGAACTCAGTGACCGCCATGTCGCCGGAGCGCACTTTGTTCCATTGAAGACGGACTGCGCGGTAGCAGGCAGCATCTTGCTCGATGGACCGTCTATTCTCGCAGGAGAATCGCACTAAATCGCGAAGGAGTGGCCAAACCAATCGCTTGAACTTGCGGCGTGACCATCGACAGTTTGAAAGAGTGGTCAAACAAGTCCGAAAGGCAGCCTAAACACGATGAGTACGCCAGCTTCCTGCGGTGGAGATGAGCATACCTCAGGCAAAACAATGGAGAAGCAAGGCATATAATCGTGGAGGCGAGCTGCGACTTGCGCGGTCCTCAATTCGAGGTCTTCTCGACGAGACAAGATATCCACAATGACGGCATCCATATCGGCGCGTTCAGTGGTAGTGAGGTATACCATATAACTATCATATAAGTGCGCCAACTATGACAGGAGGGTTTAGACGTGATGCTCATCTAGCAGCAAAAGGGTGACGTACAAGTTCCCAGGACGCATCGACATTGGCATTGATGTCCAAGACACCGCCCCAAACATCGATGAGGGATTCACCGAGGTCAACGCCTCTATCCTGAGAGTTGTATGTTTCTACGAGGCGGTCGCGCTCTGAGATGATTTGTGCCCGTAACTGTCGACGGTAACGGCGATTCCAGTGGCCTATGTGTGTTACACAATCAGCGACCCAAGCGTTGACCCAAGCGTTGACGTCGTGTTCGAGCGACAGGTCAGGGGGGCTAAGAGGGTAGTGAGAACACCATTCGCCGAAACAGGAGTAATCAGGGACGAACATAGAAACAATACGGAGGACATGAACGCCAGCCTCGCGGATGAGGGTCTCCAAGGACGCAAGGATGTCGATGTCGATGGCGGCACTCATCGCTCTACTAGGGGAAATGTTGTAAGTGATAAGTTGCAAGTTTACATGCGGACAACGAACAACGCAACGTACATAGTGGCGTGGTGGGGACAATGTCGGGAACGCCACCCAGCGTACAGCGACATAAAGCGGCCGGAGCGGCAGTAGATTCCGAGGAGAGGCGCTGACTTGGCCTCGCGATTCGCAACGTGTTTAACCTCGTGGACTGTCCACAATGCAAAA
>JAKLMY010000470.1:0-17708 GCA_022814645.1 Ganoderma meredithae | reverse complement strand
ACATATGAGAACATGAGAGAACATTCTACACTAGTCTGGACGTCTCCGGAGCAGTATGGATTGTTCTAGACGTGTCCGGATTGTATTTACAGTACATGAACAAAGGAAACTACATATGGTAACAAGGAATGCATAGCCGCTGAGGCAGTATCCACAGCCTCATCCCTCCAGACCGTTCTTCCGGTATACCCGGAGTTCAACAGGAAAGTTCCAGGTTCAATCCCCAGTCTGACCAACTTTTCATGCTTAACATTATGTTTGCTCCAGAGTAGCATAGCCGTTTCTACTGACAAAACCTCATCCAGGGCACTGTATTTACTACCAACCCACTCAAACCCCCACATGTTGTTGTGAAGATACTCAATTCTGCTAACAAAGAGCAATCTATTATCAAGTATCTACAATATGACACGACTCCCAGAAACCACCTCATCCCATGTGAGATTTTCTAGTCCGATCCTGCTATACTCATAATGCCTAGTGCATATGGCGCCAACTGGCCCATTCTTTAAGAAACAAATAAGCTCGTCAGGTTATGCATATGTCTCTGACTTTGCCATCAAATTGCAGAGGTGCGCACTTACAACCAATCTTACATCTTCGTCTGTCCTCATCTAGTTGACAGGGAGTCTCTCACTTGCATGGCCTTTGCATCGCACACATCGTACACATTGTCTCATACTTCCCGGTGATAGGCCTGTAGCCTGTTATGCACTTGTTTTTCGCATTTTTGATGTTTTGTCGGACTTCTTGTGTTGCAAGCCAGATGTCACACCACAGGTCTCTGACAGCGCCTTCTAGTCCAGTACAGTCTGACATCTTGCACTGATGTTCTGTTCTGACTTCTCCAATGTTTCCTCCGACATCACCCACTTTATTATAGCCTCTGTCTCCGATCAGCCCCTGGCTGTCCCATTCTGCCCTCTGCTAAATGTCAGGGTATGTTTCAGTATGACGTCACACAACATCTCACATGACATTTGCATGTCACTTCTTCAACATTCACCTTGTCCCTTTTCACTATTGGTTAGATGAGATTTCTTCTCTGTTCTCTTGTGTTTCTCTTAGTTTCTAGGGTTCCCTTTGTATAGTATATAGATGCCTTTAGGGTTCCTAGCAATATGGATTTCAGCCCCTAGTTGTTGCCTCATGTACCATTGTACTTTCCACTAGTTCCTATGTCTATAGTTACCTGTTTGTCTCCAGTCCCCATTGTTGTGTACATGTATATAAGACCTGTACCTTGCTACCTGGAGACCTTAGTTTCAATCTCTTGTATCCAGGTAAGCCTCACTGTATTCTCACTAGCTAGATACTTGTTCTAATACAACTTGTCTCCAGCCTAACTGTTGAGCCTTGCTCCGCTCTTGCTGCACAAGTGCTCATTGATGCCCCTGCTCACCTCATAAGCTCCCTTCTTGATCTTACTCGACAGTCAGTCGTAACATCTGGAGTATTCATCGGATGCACGATATGCAGCCTGTGCATATATTTGACACCCTGTACTCATGCTATCATCAGCTATGGTGCGTGTGTACTCACAAGAGAGCAGAGGACGTACTTCAATGATCTGATGAAAGATATCTAGTATAAAGCTATTGGAGAGATTTCTGTAGTCCAACATGTCGAGAGGTCCAGCAAAAGAGAATAATCCCAGTGGGTAGACTATTCTACATAGTGCTGCAAGCACTCAGAGATGGCGCCTTCCTCCATATTGGGGTCAAGTACATTGACCACATATTGTGGGATGGTGCTTTTATGTGGTCGTGCTGTGCAGTAAACACTTCCATACTGAGAAGCAATTGGTTATCGAACAGGTCATAGTCGAAGAGGAGTAGCCTGCTAGAGACTTACTGGCTAGAGTGCCTGGTGAAGTACAATGCTCCTGGTGCATAGGTCAGAGTGGTTCCTCAACCAGTCTGAAACATTGAAAGATGAAGGCATAGGTGCTTGGCCAATAGAGCAAGATTAGAGGATGAGAGAGACAGAACTATGAGTCATGACACATGAGCAGTGAGCATGAACACTTCCCATTTGAGCTACATTTTCCAACATTGTCTCTTGCGTCCCTTGCTATCCGCAGTAAATACATGCAAACACAAGCATGTTGAGGTGCTGGGGGGCTGGGGCTGGGCAACTCAGGCTGCAGCCAAGAACAACAACTTACAAGTTATCAGTTCTCAGACAAAGTCAGTACATGGTTACAGTATGAAAAATTAAATGCCAAGAGAACTCACAAGTATACAATTAGTGAGTTGTCAAAAGAGCTGACCGTGATGCTGATGTTGCATGCCATAAGATACTTATGTACCAGTATGAAATACAGTAGGACAGTGAGACTGGGATACCATGAACAAGACTTGCTACAATAAGTTAGACAAATGGCCTAGTACTCTAGTTTGAGGACCAATCTCTGTTGTATGCCAAAGAAACTTGAGTCCTGAACTCGTATCAGTAGCAGCCCAGCTGTCATGCTCCAGCTTCAAGCTCAATTGGTGATGAAGCTGTGCCGTAGTTCTGATTTAGTAAGCTGCTGCTCTGGAGCATTCCAACATGGTTGACTCTGATCTTCGGCATGTCTCAAGGTTTAATGCTGTTTTTGAGCATGTGTTTCACAATGGCTTCTCCCCTGTTGCTGATCGTGTTGCCCCTTTACTCGTCATGGTCAGAGCCTGCAATAAAATACAGCATGAGTATCTGGAGCATTTGAGATGATGTCAGTTGAAGACTCTCGAGGGCCAAAATAGAGGGAGGGATCTACTCTCCTGAGATTGCAATGGTGAGCAAACATTGTGCAAATGTGAATCTCTTGCAGAGGGACTCCTAGGTATACATAAACTAGTAGAGCATTGTCAGCACTTGACATGCTTTGCAGGCAGTCAGACAACAGTGGCAGATGGATGTACACCCATAATCATTGCCTAGTACTACCCACTGCATGAAACAGACAGGGATCTAAGGAAATTCAGGCTCATGGAGGGCTGTGTACTGTGCCAGTTGCCAGGCATCAGTGATTTGTTCATGAACAGTGGTGCACAGTGCCTACCAACAGAATCTGCTGCATAACCTTGCCAGCGCAGTAGACATCGAATAAGTATGGATCAAATACGGTCACATCTGCTGCAGGTTTATTGTGCTGGCTTGGAGGGAGGATTATTGGTTGCTAGTACCCGGCCTGATGGAGTACGATTCCCCTTGCACGTAAGTCAGGATGCTTTTTCAGCCAGTCGGGGACATCGAGAGCCATAATTGCAAGAGACTAGGCAAGGGCCGCGCAAGAGTGAGTGTTGCAGTTGTCGCCTGCTGCCCATTGTAAATATGTGCAAATAAATACCAGGCAGGCTGCCTAGTCTCGACGAAGACCATCCATGTGTCAGCGTAGACATATCAAAGTCTGCGCTGATCAAAGGGTCTGGAGAACGACCAATTTCTAATGATCAATAACAATCTAGTAACAAGCCCGTATAATCAGATTTTGAATTGTACCTTACAACTACTTGTTACAGTGGAATCAACTAGCTCATTCTCGGAGCGCCCATATTGTGAGCTATCGGCATCTTCAATAAGCGTGCTTGAGGCTTTGAGTGAAAGCGAGGATGTCGAGGCGTCGAGAGAACACGAGAGAGAGAGTCGCGATGAGACGAGTGAGTAGGCAAGTGTCATCGTATCTCAAAAGCTGGGGATCTACCCTGAGTAGATACATGCAATATATCTAAAGAGTGAGTAACGAGGGACGTCCGAGAAGACCGAGGACGTCAAGAGACAACATCAAGTAGCTAGGAAACAAGGGGGAAATAAGAGAAACACATGAGAAACGAGGAATGATCGAGTCGATAGGACGAGTAACTAGAAAAGGAAAGAGATAACGTAAGGTAGTAAGTATCATACATGACAGAGAAGCGCTGGCTCCCTTACACCTGCCCTCTAGGACTCATGCAAAGGAGTCCTACTCTCCAAGCTCTCCGGCGCGTAAGGTACAAAAAGAAAATGAAATATTTGCTAACTTTATTCTCTACCACAGAAACCCATGCCGTCAAAAGCACCACCATTTGCGGCTGTATTTCCTTGGGCCTCCAGGTCTTCTATCTCATGGTTGCTGTACCCGAGGGACACTGCATCGTCGTCCTTGCTAGCCGTATCACCAGATCCACCGGCACTGTCCGTCGCTGATGGCTGTCTGTAGCCGAGGTTCCTGCCACCCTTCTGCCCCCGCTTGCAGTCCTTCTTATGACCGCCATGCACTGGCACCTCCATAGGAGCGCCGATGCAGTCTGCAAAAGTGGGGACAGCAGGCTGCTGTCCCTCATTCCGATGACCACCCTGCACGTTGCCAGTGTTGCTGCCATGGAGTCGTTGGGTGGCGTTGAGGCCACCTCGGCCTCGTCCTAGTGGGTGACGGACCCCTCTGATGCTGTGGCCGCCACTATGAACTCCACCAAACCTCTCACCATAGCCACCATGGAAGCCGCCTCGACCGCCGCGGCTAGCCGCAAAACCTCCATGCCCTGCGGCGAGACCATCACGGCCTATGTGTGGTTGTCCACCCCTCTATGGCAGAAGCATTGCACGAGGAGCAGCAGGAGCAACAACGGGCTGCAGCAGGGCCAATGGGGCCAGCCTTGCCTGGGCACGGCTGACCTTTTGGTGTCGACTCGAAGGTGATCTGCACTAGGTGAGTCGTCATTGTGGACGTGTGGGTCATCTATGAGTTGAAGGTGTCGTTGGACATCTGAACACCCGGACCGGCCAGGTGAGCGACGAGATTAGGAGTGGGTTGAGTGTCGAGGCCAGGAGCGCGTCCACGGAAGTCCTCCGGGCAGGGGGCGTGGGCGTTATGGACCTTGTAGTGCTCCCGGTACCCTTGGGGAGGGTCACCTGAGTGCGGGCCATTGCGACCAAGCCAGGTGTACAATGCATTGGCATACTGCAACCAGCGCACTGCGTCGTCGGCTGTCCAGGGGTGAGGGGGAGGTGCTATGCTGGAGAGAGGGGAGGAATCGGAAGTGGGTGCATTTGTATGCTGACCCGCACTCCAACTTATAGGAGCTACTGGCTCGTTCGAGCACCACCCATCCTGTGCACTCCAAAACCAGCCTGATGCACCCTCCCAACCAGCAAATGTCACTGAGGACACCCTGATCGAGGTGAGATCATTGGAGCTCTCCACCCCGCCTGAGGTAGGTAAGCCTTTATTGGCCTGGTGAGAATCACGGAGCTAACGAGCTCCTTGTATGCCCAGAGCCTCGTAGTATTGTATTAATGGCTGCAGATGTTTGACGTCCGCATACGGGGCCTAGGTCACGTCACCTGTTGACCATTGAACCTTGAATTCTGCTTCTGTGCCCCACCCGACATGTGAAAGAATTCGGTCGACCACCCATTCGTGGGGGTTGTCTCCGAATCTAGGCAGTTGATGAAACTGGTGGCCTGGGAACCTCCTGTCATCATTCAGGAAGTAGGGGTGCAGGAGCGACACATGAAAGGCGTTCACGAGTCCCCGCACATGCATGTCGTGTGGGAGATCTAGTCGGTACATTGCGCCTTCCATTACCTCCTCTGTGACCGCAAAAGGGCCTAAATACTTTGGTGCCAGCTTCCTAGCATGGCCTTTTGGGATTGCAAGATTTTTTGTAGACAAGTAGACCAGGTCCCTGACTCAAAAAGATGCAGGCCGCCTTTTCTTGTTTGCCTATACAACCTGTGAAGCCCGCGCCGCGATAATAGCATCGTGAGTAGCCATGATGGCTTCCTTCATATGTTGTGCAAACGCTTGAACTCCAGGATACTCGGAATGGGAGTCCCAAATGAGCGAATATGGCATCTGGCCATAGTTCAAATAAAACAGTGAGAACCCAGTCGTCTGAGAGCGTGCCATGTTCATAGCAAGTTCCACCGCAGGCAGGCGTTGGACCTAATCTTTCTGGTCCAGGTGTATGCACTGTCGCAGCATCTGGGTCATCGTGCTGTTTGCACGCTTGGTCGCTTCGTCTGTCTGTGGGTGATAAGACAAGGAGAGGTGAATTTCCGTCCCCAGTCACTCATGCAACGCCCTCCAGAATGTGCTCGTGAACAACGAATCCCTGTTGCTAATGATATGCTCTGGGAGCCCGTGCAACTTGTACACATGCTCGAACACCACCTCTGCCATGTCCACTGCTCCGTATGTCTGCTTGGTAGGGACCAAGTGAACCATTGACATGAGCTGATCAATTATTATGCAGATCATATCAAACTTGCCGAGCCGGTTCGATGAGCCAGGCAGCGGTCCCACGAAGTCAATAGCGATGTACTGCCATGGTCGGTGTGGTACTGGCAAAGGGCGCAGGAGACCGAGGGGGCGTGCCGGTATGGTTTTCATGGTTGCACACACACTGCACGTCTTGCAGTACTCTGATACATCCGACACCATCTGTGGCCACCAGACCTCCGAGCGCAGGTAGTCCAAAGTCTTTCGGGTCCCCAAGTGCACCAGGATCGAGTGTGCATGCCGAATCAAGATTTCGCGCAGCCTCCGTGAACCTATACGAACTTCCAGGATGCACAAAAGGTACGTGCTGCCCTGCTTCTTGTACAGCAAGCCATCCATATACTGAAAGTGCGGGAACTCTGTTGGTGCTGCCACTGTGCGCCGAAAGAAAGTATCTTCAGTGTATCAACCTTGTAGGCTGCTCGGCAGCTGCATACCCAGTTCGCTTGCTGTTGATACCATGCTAGGTAGAGCCGTCGAACCACCCCCAACTATGTCTTCAGTGCCAGTGGTTTCTAGCATAAGGTCTGGCAGGAAGTCCTTGTCCTCATTGTCATCAGGTTGAGGCCCACTGCTATCCGCCCGTAAGTCTGTCTCTGATAGAGGTTGAGGCCCCGTGATGTTCCTATGCAGTGGCTGACCTTTGTGCATTGCCCAATATGCTTCCGCAGGTTTCGGATTCTGGGCTATCCATGTCGAATGGCATAGGGCAAAGGTAATCACTGCCGCCGCACCCATGTACAGTGGGTGAAGAACATCCAGTGGCACTGGGTCCGTACCACCTACTCCATCGTCCACGACGTACTCCGAGCTTGCCCGCACTATTCCCAGTGGTTCATGGCTGTAGATGCAGGAAAGAGCGTCAGCCAGAACATTCATCTTTCCAGAGATGTAATGGACCCTGAAGTCGAATTCATTCAGTGTGTCCATCCATCTATTTTGTCTCAGAGACAGGTTCTTCTGACGCATGACGTGCTCCAGAGCTTTATGATCAGTGCAAATGCCAAACTTCGCCCCATGTAGAAGCGGTCTAAAGTGCTTCAGTGACTCAACGATAACCAGCAGCTCCTGCTCATGAACGGGGTAGTTCTGCTGCACAGAGTTGAACTTTCCAGACCAGAAGATAACTACGCGTGCGGTTTCCAGGTCATCGCCTTGGCTGATGTATCCGCTCACATTGGTCAGAGATGCATCTGTAACAAGATTGATAGCTGGAGCACCCTCTGAGTAATCGAGCGCTGTACATCGATTGTGTCGCCATTTGTGCACTGTCGCCTGGACCTGTTCAAACGCTCGCTGATGCGTTGCTGTCCACTGCCAGGGTTTAGACGGGCTCGCTAATTGCGATAGCACTGACATAGCAATACGAATGCCTTCGCAGTCAGGCGCAAGGAAGCCCACTGTGCCGAGAAAGCTGCTCAGCAGAGCTTTGCTCATAGGTATCTTCCAATTGATTATGGAATTTACTTTATGAGGGTCCATGGCAATTCCCTTGTCATCCAGGACATGCCCAAGAAGCTTCAGCTTCTTTGCGAAGAAGTTCATTTTGTCTGCACCCAGAAAAAACTTTTCGCGACGGAGGATCTCAAACACCAACCGTACGTGCTGCATGTGACCTTCAATTGTGTTTGAATAAATCACTATGTCATCCAGGTATACGTCCATAAATACACCAATGTACTGTGCAAATATGTGGTTCATTACTGCCTAGTACGTTGCTGGCCCATTAATATCCCCTTGCTGCAACACAAGGCTGATCATCATTCCGTCCGACGTTGTAAACAGTGTACATGAAACATGCTCCGGTACCACTCGGATTTGTTCGTAAGCATCCTTCCTGTCTATTATGCTTCGGTACTTATGCTTCACGACATTTTGCAAGATCCCGTCTATGTCCGGGAGTGGCGCCGCAAGCTTATGTGTGTTCACGTTCTGTTCACGCTTGTCCACAACTGTTCGCAGACGTACCATGCCATCCTCCCGTGGCAGCTTCTTGATCATGAGCATAGGCGATGCGTTGACCCCAGAAGCGAGCTGCCAGCGACCGGATTCAAGGTACGCAGCCTTCTTCTCCTTCCATTGGGGTAACAGCACCTCCGGGCATTTTGACGGTCTCCAGGAATAAACCTTCGATTCGTCTATAAGCGGGATCGAATGGTTGATGTCCCGGAGCGGAGGGAGCGCCGCGCGCGCACCATCCTGACACAAGTCCGCTGCATCGCGCCGAAGCTCTTCGCGCAATGCTTCCAGCTCGTTCTCAAGAATGTCTGCGACTGCTGAGGTGATTACTGTGACTTCCTCACCCTGTACGTCAACAGGTACCACAGATCCGATTGAGACACGAGTGGGGTTCCACGCAATTGCAACTTGATGCTAGAACAGAAAAGGTGTGCCCAAGATCAAGTTGTAATTATCTAGGTTAACCACATCGAATCGTCGGTTACAGTTGATCCCTTGGTACTCAAAGGCTGCCATTACGGAGCAGTTAATCTTCGAGCAGGACCCATGCACTGCAAGCTGTACAGGTAAGGGTTTTGCCAAGATCTCCTTCTTCAGCCCGAGCTGATCCACTAGTGTTGTTGATACGAAATCCGCCATGGACCCCGTGTCCAGCAGGGCACGGCATGGCTTGCCAGCCACCAACACAGAGACAACAATGGGTTTAGGAATGCTCCTAGTGAAGTCCCTGGTGTGCATCGCATTCCGTTCCACTGCATAGATCGTGTTGCTAACCAACTCGGTGGCTTTTGAACCGGTGGAATGAGGCTTCCTGGGGCGCGCCATGCATAGCATCAGCACTAGCCGTCTCCAGCGACTGCGTTCCTTGGCCTGCAACCTATAGGACAACTCCGCTTCGGAAAAGCCATCGAGAACAGCTGCTAGCACGTCGCACAGCTGAAAATCTGGGTGGTGGATCTCTTCGTGCGTGATGAGACAAGTCTCACCATTCAGTGAACTGACCCGGTACCCCAGGTCGTGTAGTTCGACCGAGAGTATCGCCGATATGTCTGACAGTGCAGGATAGGTGCTTGTGAGCTGTGCATGTAGCTTCGCTTGCAACCAGTACCGGGCAGGATAGTACTTGTCATCCACACTCGTCGCTGGAAACCCAGAGCCCCCTTCCTCCAACGTAGGTGCCTCCACCCAGGCGTTCCACTCTGCCTGCATGATTTCAGGTGCGCCCCAGCCCTCGTGTTCAAGTTGATCCCGGCTCACACTGAACTGGTATGGAAACCTCCAGTCGGCATGGTCCCGCGCTGTATCCGTGATTTCAATACCGTCGCCCTCCGCATAAAACGTGAAGCATTCGAGCGGGTCAATACCCATGTCCATGGCCTCCTGCGGGTCATGCGCACTAGCGAACATTGCGAGCAACCCGGCCACCGCGTCCTCGAGATGGGCGCGAGTTGTCCATGCAACCGGCTGGCTCCCATAGTCGCACGGTGCGTTGAATGCCTGGGCCTCCTGCGGCTCTGATGCCATGCTTGCCGTATCATCCGAGGAGTACCAAGCACCTTCACTGGAGGGGAACGAAACCACCGAGCTCTCCCCATCCTCGCTGTTCTGATACTTCTGGCAAGAGAAGTACGCCTCCTCGCCCTCCGTGTCTGAGCTCCAGTTGACCCCATCCTCATCATGCACAGGAACCTGTATGGCTCCAAGCTGCACAGATGGATCATCCATCGCACGCACATGTTCCGCCAAGGACTCCAAGTTTGCAAACCGGATAGAGCTCGCGTAGACACTCGGTTCCGTAGGTGCCTTTGCCATGTGTTGTTTCGGGCAGTTATGACTCTGATGCCCCTTCTGTTCACAGAAAAAGCATTGTTTACCCTCACGCAGTTCCGCGAGCTTCTCCTTTGTGAGCTCGCGTCGCCCTCCAGCCTTTGACTTGTCTTGTTGATGGCTATCCTTCTTAGGAGGGTCACGACGACCAGTGTTCGCGTCGCCCTGGCCCCCCTGGCCCCGTGATGGTGGCTGCGAAGTCCTTGAAGGCCCCGCGCGAGGCACTTCACCACGCGGAGGCTCCTGCTGTCGCTGCTTAGCGGGGTCGTATGGCGTCAGCCCAGCCACGCATGCTGAGAAACGGCCCCATGTGCGCCCGGGTACCTGTCCCTCGAACATACGATCTTCACGCCGAGCTGTTTCATATGCCTCCTCGCGACATACAGTGTACTTTACTAGCCGCTTGAGTGGTGTCCGTTCAGGGTTTAGTCCCTTCTCGATTAGATACAATTGAATGTATTGGTGTAACCCTCTCCAGAAAATCTGTGTTACTTGGAAGTCTGTGACCTCCGGGAATCAGCTCGCGAGATCTTCGAGCTCCCGTAAGAAGTCTTGGACGTTGTTTCGCCCCTGTGCCATTCGTTCGAACCGCGCCTGCAGGCGAGCCTTAAAATCAACAGGGAAACAGTAGTTGAATAAGGCGTCGTACAGACTCTGCAGTGTCCATTTAGGTAAACTAGATGCCACATGCTTCATAAAGAATTTACTGGGTTTGTCCAACAGGAACTGTACAATAAGCCAAAGCACCAGCTTTTCGGGCAAGCCGTACACGAAAGCCCATGTCTCTACCTCATAAACCCAGTGATCAAAAAGATCGATACTCGGTGTGCCGTTCCACACAAATGGGGTATTAATCTTTACCCCCTTCATGGCCTTACGAGCACGGCGACGTTCCTTAGTCTGGCGTCGGTGCTTTGCTCGAGCACCTACCGAACGCGGTTTCTTGCGTCGCGAACCGTCTGAGGTCATTGATGAGGACGAAGCATCATCATCCGAGTCTGATCCATCCCCGCCTGGGGGCGGTCCGCCACCCGGGCCCCCGAGAGATTCGTCCGAACTGGAGTCTGGGCTGTCTGCCCCTTCCGAGTCACTGGAGGGCGTTGGGGGACTCCGTCCACCACCACCTTGCCCCCCCTGCCTCAGCGGAACCGTACCAGCCGCCGTCGGAGATCTGGGACTCCTCTCGGCGGTAGTATGACGGCAGTGGCTGATTAAGGGGAGGTGTGGGCCGGTGCTGAGATGGCACAGGTGTCGATTCCGTGTGACGTTCGGTCTAGGTGGAGGAGGGGCCGTATCACCCCGGGTGAAGCTACGCAAGTAGTCACGCTGCTCCGTGGTCCGGGGTACGGTTTTGTCCTTCTGACAGCTCGTGTACCGTCCGTCAGCTCCTTCCGGCTCAACTTTCGCCGGCTCCGTCTCCACCTCGACTATCACGGCCATGGCGGACAGCTCGTCGTCCGAGGTATCTTCCGGGCCCCGGCCTCGAGCTTCCTCTCGCGCAGACGCAATCGACACAGCAATAGCCTGCTGCAAGTCGCTGTCATCTTCGTTCTCGCTGGTCGAGGTCTCGTAATCACACCAGAACTCATCCACAAATGATGAAGAGCCCTTACTAACGTCAGGCAAGGTAGGTACATGCGTGCTCGTCACGTTCCAGTGCGGAGGGAAAGGTCCGAGCTGGTCCTCCTCCTCGCAGAGCTCATCCCACGGGGTGGTCACCAGTGGGCAGGTCAGGACGCCCTCCTGGCCGGTCGACGCTAGCACCATAGTCCAGTCGGGTGAAGCCGTCGAGTCGTCGTGAAGGCGCCTCAATACAAGCTGCCTGTTGCCCGCCTGGGGGGCTGTTGTTGAGTCGCCGTGGAGGCGCCTCAAAACGATCCGCTTGTCACCCCCATGGTCAGGAGCCATCAAGTCGCCCGTACGGCGCCTCAAAACAAGCCCCCGACTCCCCTTACAACCTTCCTCGGGCGGCGCGCCCATCTCAGAAGACTGCACCGTCCCGGGCGAGCTATCCACTGCAGGAGGGATCCCGCCAGTGGTCACCCTTCCTGTCGCCGCGGTTCCGCTTTCGCGCGACCTATCCTGTCCAGCATGGGCGCCCGGAGTCGCGCTAGCGCCATCCGTCCCGCGGGACTGGAGAGCACGGGCATACGTCCTCGTAACCCGTCTCCCCTGCTCCTCCTCCCGTATGCGACCGTATTCGGCCAACCCCCACTTGGTGGCCAATGCCAGGTCCGACCAAGCGTCGGTGGGGGCAGCAGGTCGTGCCGTAGCCATGCCCGGCTCGGTATGAAGGAAGTAAGAGTGGGGCAACTCACCAGTTGCCTCCAGTTCTACTGGATCGGGACGCGCAGCGTCCAAACGTTCCGTGTCGGCCGCCCTGTAAGGGGTCCAAGCACCCGACTTTGTCGGCTTATAAGACATATCTACGGAAAAATTCCCGTGCAGGCTGATGCGTCCGGGTGATCAAACCGGGCGAGTTAGCACGGGGATACGATAGAAAAAACTACTCAAAAATGTGAGCTATCGGCGTCATCGATAAGCGCGCTTGAGGCTTTGAGCGAAAGCGAGGATGTCGAGGCGTCGAGAGAACACGAGAGAGAGAGTCGAGACGAGACGAGTGAGTAGGCAAGTGTCGTCGTATCTCGAAAGCTGGGGATCTACCCCGAGTAGATACACGCAATATATCTAAAGGGTGAGTAACGAGGGACGTCCGAGAAGACCGAGGACGTCAAGAGACAACGTCAAGTAGCTAGGAAACAAGGGGGGAATAAGAGAAACATGAGAAACGGGGAACGATCGAGTCGATAGGACGAGTAACTAGAAAAGGAAAGAGATAACGTAAGGTAGTAAGTATCATACGTGACGGGGAAGCGCTGGCTCCCTTACACATATTACTTCCATGCCGGTGCTGCACTCTGAGACCCTCCCAACCCGCCTCCGCTCAGCAACCAAGCCAAACGAGTCCAGAAGATCAACGGAGTTCTCAAGGCTGTCTCCGACAACCATTGGAAGTCTTTCAATGATGTTCGGCGCTCAAGCGGAGAGGGGCATCGTGGTGTAGTCGGACGAGGTGAATCTTGAGGGGTTTTGCGCCGCCGAGGTGTTGTCAACAACACGCTCAGCGGCGCGCCCGACTGCTTGTACAAAGGGATATGGCGGAGAGCATTGCAGTTCTGAGTCGGTGTTGCTCCGTCAAGTCAATGATTAGATCGCGCCATTAAATGATCATTTATACTAGCCTATACTACTGATTCTAATCGATAAGTAACTGGTGTTATTGATCCCCCGTCCCCCAGACCCCTTCATCAAACCGGACTTTAATACAAACTCCTCACACGTTCACGTGCGAGGGGTTTGCGCCGAACCTAGCGGGCTGCCACACTTGCACTCCAGTCTCAGAGGTGCGCAAAGGCGTAAGATACCGTTACCTGAGACTTGAAAATAGGCTCCTTCATCCTCGATCCCTGTCGGATATTGGAGACGCTCCAACTCGATCGCTCATCGCCAGTGGTGGCCCGGCATCGTAAGGCTCAGCTGGTTGGCCTGCTACTGTGAAGCCGACCATCGTAGTAGAGGAGGTATGTCAGTGGTGGCGCGGACCTACAGGTCTCCTTGTACAATCTTACCAAAATATTTACGAGAAAGAACTTCAAACTCTAGCATCCAGCCGATGTTCCATAGGCAACTTTCCAACCTCATTCCTTGCATGCCTGCCACTCAGTGATGTCCGAGGGTTTGGCATCCATGTCCTCCAAGTCTGGCTCCTTCAAGTTGCCGAGCAAGAGGCCATGCGGCATCCATGTCGAAGTGCGGTTTCTGTGCTTGATGATTGATCCTAGGAGGCCTCTGCCATACCGTATGCGAATCGCCATGAAATCTATTGTCGGTGCTGTCGGTGTCATGTTTTCACCTCTTGCCAGTGACCAGATTCGATACCATCCAATAACGAGCATGAGTCAAGAGCCTCCCTTTTGGAGGAACATGTCTGCTGGACAAAATCAAATACCGGGATGGTGAGAGGCACCTATCACTGCGTCCCCACACGACGCAGACTACTCCAAAAACAAACAGCGAACCCTGAAACCCTCGATCAAACATATATGTTCATCCAACAATGGACGGTCCATTCGGGTCCTGATAACGTGAATGCACCAAGCTCCCAGCTTCATGTAATGCTAGCCCTCTATCATCAGTGTCACCTGGATGCGGGGCCTCGGTTCTTTCGTCGAACGCGTGGACTGTTCTGACATTCGGCGTCGCGCTAGCACTATTGCAATACTCTTTGTTTTACGAGGGCGCCAGCCTGGACAGCAGTTCGAGACTTTAGTAGCGCGATGCCACTAACGATGCGTTCGGACCCGGGTCCTCCGGCTGCGGGACAGAGTTGGGTAATAATGGACCTTGAACCTGGAATCCCACGCACGCATGGGACTCCTATCATGAACCGAAAACATCTCTGACTCGTCCGCTACCCATTTCCAGCGCGAGAGTGTGTATAAGGAGCGGAGATGATATGCGCCCGATCCTCTCGGCCATTCCGAACACTCATCCTGATAACATCGACAGGCCATCGCTATCGAGGTGTGCCTCTCCGGTTCCTTCGCTGCTGCTCTCCTTGCTTATGACCCGAATCCTCTCAGCCCTCTGTCCAGCATCATGGCAGACTTGCAAACCTCACAGACTCCCCCACCTCAACCTGATCGCCGTCCAGCCCTTTTGCACTTGTGGAGCTTGGCTGACCACATAGCCGTCGGTTTCTTCACGCCTGTCTTTACCGCGGAGAACATGGATCCTCTTCCCTGGAACTTCAGCGGTCTTACCCACAAAGTGTGGAAAAACACATCCTCCAGCCATGCCAGGCCGCCACACATCACCTACTACGTCAGTCTCGGTCCACTGACGCCTCAGGACAAATATCTGGTCGTCTACGTCCTCAGCCCCAAAGAAAACGATATCCAAGCAAATCGGGCGGCCTTCAAGCGCTGCCTAGAAGATCTTATCAACGACCCGCTCCGCTTGATGTCGGAGCGTTATGCTTGACGAAGGATTATAAGCAGGGTCGGCCGACTGTACGTCCCGTCTATATGCTCCGGGCTTCACATACTGAATGTGCTGCATTTAGGCTGTAAACCACTATGTCGAACAACTAACTCGATTCACACGTCTCCTCGAGGACGAGAAGCAACTGCCTGTCATCCGTTATGCATATTTTGTACTCGGATCACGACGCGAATGAACGGTGTATGTTAATTGTGTCGCGGGTCGCGTGCTAGGAGACTTCTTAAAACGGTCGTTGGATACGTCACTACTGCAGTGAGGAGCTCTGACACGCCCACAATCCATCGGACGATCACAAGCACCTTGCGTGCCCTGCTGACAGTCGGACGACAATGACACACGGACGTACACCCAAGCTCGTTTCCTTTGAGCCATCTCGCAAACAGGAGCGGGATCCGAGGCATTGAGCCCGGTGGCTCGCATACAAACACGATCTAGATGCCCAACGACGCGTGTGTCCGTCAGTAGCAACCCTTGATACGTGTTTCAAGTATTCTTACCTTGGTTAGAGCTTCGAGCGTCCATCCGAGACAGTGGACATCCCAGGAGAATGGATCGAACGTCTTCATCTTCAGCGGTGGTTCAACGTGAGTGCCTGGCAATGGGACAGCAGTTTGTACACCAGGGCCAAGTTCGAATTGCTGGCAGCTCTCGAAATCGATGAGGTACACCCGTCCCGCAGTCAGCCGGCCATCGCGTGCAGCGTTCTGTGCTGTTGCAGCGACGACGTTGGCTGTAAATAGGTCCTAGGCAGAACGTATCAGAGTGACAGATCCGGCTCGAAAAACGAACATACCATGTGAGCTATGTGCAAGCGATGCATGTGTTCGACACCCTACGAGTGTGGCGTCAGCGTTGCCGCGAGAAATGATAGTGAGGATCACACCTCGAGGATTTGATCGAAGACGGCGAGGATGGAGCTGGCGCTGCAAGTGCAGATATCTTCTATGTCGCTAACATATGGCATGACCGCCAAAGCACGCTCAGACCGAATGAGCTCGTGGGGTATGGTGTGATTGGTTGGGGAATTTGAATGTTGGTCGAGCAGGTCGAACATGGCTACCTCCGGTCTGGAGGGATCGATAGCCTTGACGACGTATATGGGTCCTTCGGTGTGCCTCTCGGTCCTATATACTGTAAACTGAACCGGCGCGGGGTGAGCGTAGTATATTCCGGGGTGGTGGGGGAGTGCTTACCAGTTGCAAGGGCCAGTTGACGGTAATTCCCCGCTTGAGAAGCTCGGGATGGGTGAGGAGCCAGTCCGGTATTTTACTCATGATGGGCTCTGGTTTGGGGAACCACTCGTCGAAGGTGAGAGGGGGAGGGTCAGTCATGGTGGCCATGGTCGAAGGATCGTTCGGGGTTGCCGCATTGCCACCAGAGCTTGCCTGAACAACAATAAGCGCGTAAAGGCACGGGGTGCCGGTGGCCCTCGGCACTGTCCGGGGGCTCTGCGGAGCTAACAACTCCGGTAGCGCATTGCAGGCCCCGCTTCAAGGACAAGGACCTCATCTTCACCAACGCGTACCGCAGACAAGAACCATGGTATCGAGGGTGTTCAGGTGCGTAGCTTGTCAATCCGGACTCGGATGTAGACGAGATGGCGTTGGGACGCGCGTGATTTGATGACGGCAGCGGGCAGGGAACTGAGGGAAGTCGTTATCGATTCTGGCCACGAATCCTGTTGCACAACCTGAGCAGTCTGGCAACACGTTCGACTGTAGCCATGGTCAAAGAATCGTGACACTAAGCGGGCTGGCCTCTCTTCATTCCGATGCATGGGAAGGCTACATGTGGAAGGGAAACATCGCGCGAGCTCGCTCTGAGAGACCAAGACCTGAGGCCTGAGGCCTGATACATGAAAACAGGAAATTCCACCGGACAATGACCCAGCCCTTCTTCAGCAAAAGACGGACCCCACACTTCGAGATCTTTGACAGGTACATACCGTCTGACACGCTCGACCCCTGCGGTCTCCCTCTCTTCTCAGACCCGACCCGGAGCGGTTTGCAGGCATACGGAGCACGGAGAAGGTCTCCGCCTACCCCAAGGGGAGCGACTCCGTCGACTGGCATGAAATTGTCTTACGCTCCACTGTGGACTCTACGACCGAGTTTCTTTTCGGTGAGGACATGCGCTCTCTCGACGCGCAAGATTTGGGGGTGACGTGCATCCAGGACAGGCTCGAAGCAGCCACGATGCGCAGGCGGTTCTTACAGTCGTATCGGCTGTTCGAGTTCTGGTGCGATAAGCTCGAGAATCACCCATGCTAGGAAGCTATAGACCCTGTCGTCGAGGCGGGATGCGGAGCGGCAACGGCAACGTATACGTGAGTATGGTCCCCCGGACGTGAGCATCGCTCGCCACTGGCAGGCCTATGTACTTTGCACCAACAGCCAACTTCCAACAGCGCTTGCAAGCGCGTGGGCGGCGGGCGGGCCACACGCATTTATTTGCACGTATTTGCTTCGGGCGGCAAGAGTCGAACAATCGCGTTGTTGAGCGCGAAACGTTGAGCGCTCACTCTCGCCGGCCTTGCTCCGGCCCCCTCGTAACTATGCCCTCGTCTCTCGATGTTCCAGACTGGTTGAAAGACCACCCAGACCTACTGGCC